>JAJTUR010000275.1:0-34724 GCA_021399475.1 Hyaloscypha finlandica
CTTATAGTATCCTAAGCCTCGCCTATAAGTAAGCTATTAAAACGAGAAGGTTACTAAAATTAGAGATTTAGTAAGATAAGAAACTCGCGAAGCTATCTACTAGTTAAGAAGAGGGGTAATAAAACTATATACTACGAATTAAATAAAGGCGCTATAACTAGAGGTTACTAACAAAAACATATAAACCGGGATTTACTATCCATTTTTGGTACTTAGAACTTCTATAATAAGTAATATATAAACGAGATAGACTACCCTAAATTCGTATAATCTATAACTACTACGATTTTTTAACCTTCCTAGTAGACTTTAGTTTACTCTTAAATCTTATTTAGACTTACCTAAAGATAAATATATTTACTCTAGAATTTAATCTTTCAAAAAGATAATTAGCTTTCTTCTATAATTGTCCTAGGGGTTAATCTAGCTTTAGTCAAGTATAATTTATATAAACTAAGCTAACTTATCTAGCTCTAGTACTAGGAATGAAAAGACGATAGGAAATACTATAAACCTAATTATTAAGATTGAGGACTTCTCTATAAATACCTTTAACGGAGCTATAAGAACTACTACTAGAGAGTACTACTTCCCTAAAGACTAGACTTATTCTAAATATTAGAGATACTAGAGGGTCTAAGTTCTATTATATAGATATACCTGAGCTAAGAACTTATATCCTATAACCTTATAGGCTAGTATTCACTTACTAATACTAGAAGATAAAAGCTTTATAGTTTAATAAATTTAATTAAAGAATATTATTAGGATTAAGAGGGCTTTAGTAATAGATAATATATTAGATATTCTTAGCTTAATATAGGAATATCTTCTAAGTAGATATTAAGGTAATACTTCTTCTAAAAGGCTAGAATAGAAGTCTAGATATATTAGATTAATAATAGGAAAGAGGTCTTTCTATAAAGTAATTAGATAGAAATAGAAGAATTAATATATAGGAATTAATATATAGAATTACGAATAAAAGATATAATAGTTAGTAAGATATATAGAAAGATAAATAATATTATAATTCTAATTAGATAAGATTATATTAACTCTATCTACTAACGTCTATCCCTATATAGCAGAAAACCTTATATACCAGAAAAAATAATAAGTTATCTCTAGACTTAAACCCAAATCCCTTAATACGCAAAACGAGTTATAACTTATAGAAAGAGCTTAACTTATTTTGGAATTTCTATTAAAATCTCTATCCTTATACTCTTATATTTATTAGTACCTCTATTTATCCTTAATACCTTAATTTAGCTTCTTAATATCCTTATTCTCCTTCTCCTTCTAAGTAATCTATTTTATACTAAATATAATAATAGTTAGCCTAGCCTTTTTAAGATATATTTCATATTAATTAGTATATTAGTTTAGCTCTCTATTTTAATATTATTTAATATAATACTATATTAGTATTTTCACTCCTAACTCCAAATCTTATCTAAACTCAATATCTTATCTCTCTCTCCTAAAATTCTAATATTAAACCACAAATATAAAAGCTTAATAATCCATAAACTTACCTTTCTTATATTCCTATACTATAACCCCTATAAAAATAACTAATATATACCTAAAAATTACTATAAGTATAGCTACTAGTATTTTCACCTAGTATAGTATAAGTCTCTTACCCTTAGCTTTTGTTTTTAGCTTAGAGCTTTTAGGATTTTTTACTTTATAGGGGAAGAGGGTAAGAATATTAGAAGGATCTATATTAAGGGCTTATAAATAAGTCTAGAAAGCGATTTAAGTAGTTAGAGGAAAAATAAATAGATGTTATAAAGAAAGCTATTTTTGTTAGGTACTATAAAGTAGTCGAAATAAGCTTTAATATAATAGCTACTTCTAGCTCCCTTTACTAAGACTATAGGGGACTAGAAGCCAGCCTTTAAAGATATAATATTTAAGAAAATTCTAGCTTTAACCTTAAAAGCTTCCTACTTAAGTATTATAATTTATATACTTATTTTTTAAATTTATCTTCGTATAAATTAGAATTCCCTTTCTACCCTTAACTATAATACTATTCCTAAGTACACCTAACCTTTAGCTCTCTTATTTATCTATTAAACGGCTAATTATAATAATTTATACCTTTAATAATAGTAGAACTAACCTACTCTATATAAAACTAATATTAACTATACTAGGTTCAAAATTAGATCTACTAAACTATGGATTTGTCTCGTGATAAGGTACGTCTCGGGATATAGGGATAGATATTAGACTAGTAAGATATATAAAAAGACGAATAGATATTATAATTCTAACTTAACGTCTGTCCCTATATAGCAGAAAACCTAGTATACTAGAAAATTAGACAAAATTCAATATTCGCAAGTAGTTATATAAATAGGAATAATACAATAAACTTATTACTAACTTTAAATATAAAAACTTTTTATTATAGTTAATTTAAAGACGATATTATAGAGAAGAACCCGTGATCCTTGTAATCTCATTAGTTATTTCCGGTATACTAGGTTTTCTACTACTTAGGGATAAATGTTAGATAAGATTATATTAACTCTATTTACTATATTATTAGCTCTATTTACTATATTATTAACTCTATCTATATATTATTAACTTTAATTACTATATTATTAATTTACTATATCATTAATTACTATAATAATATTAACTTAATAAATAATTCTAGAGTAATTAAATACTCGTTTTATTAAACTAAAATCTAATACTTTTATCCTAACTAATAGGGCTTTAGAGGGCCTTTAAAATTACTAAATTATCTAAACTATAGCTATTAGGATCCGAGGCTAGAAAACTCTATAAGCTTAACACGATAAGTGCCTATTCTATAATAGTATCTCTAATATACTTCTATAGGTATATAATAGAAGTCTCCTAGTTAGTATAGTATTCGCTCTAGATAAGGTCGAGGTTTATAATAAGTAATAGTAGGCTAGCTAGTATTATTATTATCCCACTTCCTATGCCTTTAATACTAACTAAAGAGTATAACATATAGTATTCACGGTTACTAGAGGTATTAATCTAGGCCTTATTTTATTAGTAATAGTAAAAAGTTATAATATAGGATACTTACTAAGTAAATATAACTTTATAACTAGTTAGAAAGTCTTCTAGGATTATAAAAGTATAACTCTAATTAAGATTATAAACATTAATTACTCTACTAGGAGTAGCTATATAAGAGTAATTACCTTCCTAACTATATATAATAACCTAAGTTTTTCCTTTATTATAAGAGAAAGCTACTTAGTATAAACCCCTAGAGTATCTTACTCCTACTTTATTTATTATTATACTAGTAGTTCTAGTACTATTAAAGAGCCTTAACTTATATTAGTTAAAAGTTCATAAGTAGTCTATATAATATATGAAAAAGTCATATCTTAGCTAGCGGTCTATTACGTAACTAGCTCGCCCCCTATACTATCTAAGTTCACTTAATAGCCTTTATATAGGAATAGTTATTAGCCTATAAGTGGACTTATATTAGGGTCCCTATTTAAGGGTATTATAAGAAATATAATATCTTTATCGACTCGAAATAGAGGAGGATTACTTATATAGAAATAGTTATATAACCTACTATAAATTACGAAAAGATACTAAGTAATAAATCCCTAATATATTATGAGATATTTTATATATATAAACTATAATAGAGGAGTTATTTAGGAAAGGCTTTTACTTATATTAGAGTAAGTCCTTTTAATAATTTAGGTCAAGCACGATAATATAGCTAATTTAGGCTTATATTAGTAGCTATAATTAGAGTTACTAATAATGAGGCCTTTAAATAAACTTAGCGACTAATTTACTATTACTAATATATATTAAAAGAGACTTCTAGCCTAATAATATAAAATAGATCTCTTTATTAATAAGGTTACTTCTTTTATATAATTACTCTTATCTCTACAACTACCTATAATATAGTGATATAGATTACTCTAGAAAAGGATTCCGTAGTTAGCTACTTTATATATATTATAAGGAAATTCAAGAGAGCTTTTCGAATAAACTAGTAAAAGTATAACAAAATCTAGGATATACTCTTTTTAAATAATAAAAAATAGCTTTCTATAGTATTAGAAATAGAGTCTTATCCCCGCTATTATCTACTAAGGTATATATAACCTTTATAATAGCTCTCACTAACTAACTTATGTTATTTTCGTAACTAGTAATTATTCTAGAGAACTTTAATATAAAAGGGAACTCCTCTTAGAGTACCTAAAACTTAATAATAATAAAAGACAGTTTAATAAGAAGACTTAAGAAGTTATATTAGAAGAATTTAATATTAGTTTAAATATCGAAGACACTTACTTAAGCTATAAAAGTATTAGAATAGATCTAAGAAGACTATTCTCTAAGTACTCTATTTCCTTAGTTACTTTATTTTAGTACGACTATAATCTATAGATAATTAACCCTAATAATATTATTAGAATTAGAGGAAGAGCGTCTAATTTAGGAAGTATAGCTTTATTATATGCCGTTGAGCTAGTGTATCTAAAGATAAGTGTCACGGGTATAGTATTCAGGGCTTAGAAAGTAAGGTAGAAGGTCTCTTATAAAGACGATTCAAAGCTAAGGAAGGGAAGACTAGAATACAAGAGGTTATAGGAGTATATGTGTACCCCACAATACGCTAGTCCATATAGGGCTTAGCTTCCTAAATTTCCCTAGGTGTACTCTATCCAGATTCCCTTAGCGAAGTAGCCGCGTCACGTGGTAGCGTAGGATATAAGACATATAAGCTATAGGATATAGGATATAGTTAGGTAACTAGGTGGAATATTGTTACAATTACCCCCCCCTTCGGAGTAAGCTCGCCCTCGAGCTTAGGAAAAGTCGTTGTCCCTATTGTTTTTAGTATTTTCAGTAGTTCTTATAGTATATATATATATCACATGATCTCGGACATATCTAAGGTCATGTGACTTGTGAAGGTATATTATCGTCTTTATGTGGTTATAGTTAAATATCGTCTCTTATATAGTCTAGCTAGTATTAAAGGTTACGTAGAGGTCCTAGTAGATTAGTATTATCGCTATACTTCTTGTAGAAATATTATAAGGCTAGAGGGCTATTACTTAGTATTAAGGCTAGATACTAGTTAGGATCTTCGTCCTAACCTACCTACTAGATCTTGTACTTTAGCCTCTTTCTCACTAGCTTCACTACTAGGATCTATTCTACGTCGTATTCCTGTTCTCTATCCTCTAGAACTACTAGTGGAGGCTCTAGATTAGCTTGACCTAGTAGAGGGTTTCTAGGGTTCTTTTATAGCTTCTCTATATAGAATACTAGGTGAACCTTTATGGTTTCCGGTAGCTTTAGGAGGAACGAGTAGCTACGTTCCTCTAGAATCTCGAAGGGGCCCTCTATTTAGTTCCCTAGTTTATAGCTCGGGCGGTTAGTCTTCTAGTACTTTATTATAACTTATACTTTATTACCTACTTTGAAATTAATTAGACAGCGGTACTTATTAGCTTATATAGTATATCGCTCCTATACCTTCTCTATATAGCCTTAAGCGAGCTACTACGATTCGTGTAATCGGTTTACTAATACCTTAGCTTTATCCCTATTAAGCTTCTCCTTTAGCGAGTGAGCCTTTATAGGGGAGTCCTAGTTAAAAGCAGTACGAGGCTCGTATCCCTTTTTAGTTATAAATAAGGACTAGCTAATAGTTTCATACTAAAGGGAGGCTTGTTAGTAGTCGATAATCGCTACCTAGTTATCCTAGTTATCTTAGTAATAGTTGATATAAGGGTATAGTCTCTAATTAAAGTATTAATTAACTATTTCTATCTAGCTATCCGTCTAGGGGTAATTAGCGGTAGAGAGCCTAAGCTTAGTACTAATTCTAGTATAGAACTTGTTCCAAAAATTAGAGATAAACTAAGGTCCTTAATCTAATATAATTATCTCTAGAATACTTACTTAGTATATAACATATAGTAGAAATAGGGGCACTAGCTACTTAGCCATAATTATGTCCCATATAGGTATCGTAATTAGGCGTTTCGATAATTAGTCTACGAATATAACTACTATATTATACCCTACTTTGCTTTCCGGATAGCTCTTAAAATCCACGGTAATATGCTACTAGGGGTAATTAGGAATAGGTAACGGGTAAAGGAAACCAGGTTTCTTATCTCGTGGTACATATAATCTCCTATAAGAGTAGTAGTTACTATAATATTAATTAATATCCTTACCTATAAATAGCTAGTAATATTATTCCTTAAGTAATTAACGGAGTTTCGTATATCTAGGGTATCTAGATAAAGGTTTATCGTGTACTTTATAGATTAGGGTAGTCTGTAAAGGGAGTCTAGCGATTATCTCGTCGTCTATAATATAGAGTCTACTGTAGTATAGGAGAAGTCCGTCTTATAGTATCTAGACGTTACTCTTAGCTTATACTATAGTACGTAGTTTATCTAGCTCTAGCGACGTTCGATTATCTTATAGGATCTTATCTACTAGTTATAAACTACTAAACTTAGCGGGAGCTTCTAGTAGTACTATAGTGTGAGATATAGCTAGTAGAGCCTCTAGGAGGATACCTTCTTCTAGTAGAATTATACTTCTAATAGGGGTAATAGCTACTTCTAGGTAGTCCTCTATATACGCTTAGTTCTTTAGGCTAATATCGGGGCCTAATAAACTAACTTCGTAGAGTATTACTACTAGCTAGAGGTCGTAGACTATATTAGGGTCGATCTTATCTCTAGGGAGGAGTACTTAGGTTTATATCTTCTCCTCTACTTATCCTTAAGTATCTACTTTATCTTATCTTCTTAATAAAGCGTTAGCTTATTCATTCAACTTCCCGGAATAGTATATGAGCTTGAAGTAGTATTAGGATAAGAGCTTTACTTATCTAGTTTATCTAGGTAAGAGCTTCTTAGTAGTTATGAAGTATTCTAGGGTATAGTAATTAGAATAGACCTTAAAGGGGGTGTCCTAAAGACTTTCTAGTTCTACTCTCTATTCCTCTAGTACTCGTATAATAGTAAGTATTTCCTTATCATATATATCGTAGTTAAGCTCCGCTAGTAGTATAGTTTTTGAGAAGTAAGCTATAGGGTACTAGAGGCTTGTTTCCGGGTCTTACTAAGAGAGTAGGCTAGTAATGACTCCTTTTAAGGTATCCGTTTCTACTATTATAGGGAGATCTGGATTATAATATTATAGAACTAGGGTAGAAACTATAGCTCCTTTTAGGAAGTCGAAAGCTTCCTCGTATTATTCTATTTACTTAAATAAAATACCCTTCTTTATAAGTATAGTAAGGGGTCTCACGATTTATCTATATTCCCTAATAAAGCGTCTATAAAAATTATAGAATCCTAGAAACGATTATACTCCCTTAACTATTATAGGAGGTTACTAGTTCTATATAACTTCTACCTTATTAGGGTCTACCTTAATACCGGTAGTCGAGATAATAAAGCCTAGGTATTTCGTACATGTGACCTTAAACTCTAACTTCTTAATATCTACTTAAAGTCTAGCTAGCTATAGCTTATTAAGTACCTTTCGTATATACTATTTATGCTCTACTAGGTCCTCTAAGTAAATTAGGATATTATCTAGGTATATAGTATAAAAATTATCTAAGTACTCAAATAATATATTATTTATATAGTATTAATATATAGCTAGGCTATTAGTTAGGCCTTCCTAAAGAATGTTATATTTATATGTTCTATAGCGGGTATAGAAAGTCGTTAGTTCTTTAGAGTCTAGGTCTATAGCTATATAATAGAAGGCTTAACGGATATTAAGCTTAGTATAGATCTTAGCCTTAGATAGTCGGCTTAAGGTCTTATTAATTAGGGGGAGGGGGTATTAATCCTTTCGTATAATATTATTTAGGCGATAGAAATCGATATAGAAGCGTAGTCCTCTATTTGCTTTCTTTATAAAGAGAACTAGTGAGGTAAAGGGGGCTTAGCTAGCTTTAATAAAGCCTTTTACTAAGTTATCTTCTAAGAAGCGTTTAACTTCCCGAAGCTCCTAAGTAGACTACTAGTATAGTAGTTAATATCTAATACTCTTAGTACCCTTTGGACCTTTAATCTAAATCTTATAGTCGTATAATCTATATAATAGTAAGGTATCTAATTCCTTTTTTAAGAAAATAGACACGTATTCCTTAAGCTTAGGGAATAATATCCTCTAAAGCTATTAGAGTTCTATTTCTCCTAGCTATTAGTCCTTAGGTCCAGGGATAACTTCTCTTTCACGGGCTTTAAGCTCTTTATTAATCTCGTAGATAGAGATTCGGCTAATAATATTCTCTTCTCTCTTAGCTACGAAGTTAAATACTATAGTAGTAAGGATAACTAGATCTAGTATTTGTTCCTTATTAAGGGTCTTATCCCGCTTCTTTGGCTTCTTTTTTAGAATAGCTTCTTAATCTAGCTATAGGAGTTCCTTTTCTATAGACTCGTACGATTCTCTCTAGTCTATTTGGAAGGTAGACGACCGCTTAAGAATAGTAGGTTTCTAAGAATAACTTATAATAGTATCCCGACGATTCACATCCTTCTAGTACTTCTTATTAGTCTACTTCTCTAGCTATTACTAAGAAGTACTAATAATATAGCTATATCGTGCGGTCTTAGGACTATTCTTAGGCTATATAAGCCTACGTCTTCGGTAGTTAACTAGAACGTCTACGTGTATAGCCTATTTCTTACTAAGGATAATATCGTAGTCTCTAAGGTTTAGGATAATTATAGGTACCTTAATAGTGTGTCCGTCGATTAAGAGTAGTACGTTAATATACTTCTTAGTAGACTCTACTAGTTTACTATCGAATTCTCGTATAGTATATAGTAAAGGGAGGGGTTATAGCTCGACTCCTAGGAATTACTCTATGAGCTAAGCGAGCTTAGTATTAATAAAAGCATATCTATTTGCTCTAGTATTAATAAGGGAAGAAGACTTGATTCCTAATCTATTTATACTAATAGTATAGGGTATTATAAGAGTATCCCCTCCTATTAGACGAGTCAAGTCTATCTCTACTATATTAATACTATAAGCCCCTAGAGTAGAGACTTTCTCTAGGGGTACTCGTTTTCTGGTTCCTCCTCGGAATTAGAACCTCTACTATAAGCCTCTGGCGGAAATAGGCTTAGCTCGACCTAAGATAGAGCTACCTTAGTTTCTATAGTACGCTTATATAAGTAGTTATAGACGTAGTAGCTGAACTCGTTATAGTTAAAGCACTTAATAGTTAAGGGATCTCCTATTATAGGGTATTACTTACGCTTCTAGGGGGTTTATACTTAACTATAGTAATAGATATAGACTCTTCCTTAACTACCTACTATAGGGTATATAGAGAAGAGGGCTTAGTTATTCCTACTATCGTCTTCTTATACTCCTTAGCCTTATTATATAAAGCTCGGATTTACTAATCGTTCATAGTATAGAACTAAGTAAAGCGGATAATATCGACGAAAGGGTTATTATAATATATATATACTAATTCCTAGAGCTTAGCCGAGAGCTTCTCGTTTAACTCCTATTTGAGCTATTTAGTAATATTACCTTCCGTAGATAGCTATAAGAAGCGGGTATAGAACTCCTGAAATATATAACTAGGGCGAAGTATAAGCTTTCTAAAGTCACGACAGGCGTTCTATAGCTTATTAGGATTAGAGTATAGCTTATTTAGGTAATCATATATCTCCGAGAACTAGCGATACTAATAGGGGCTTTCCTAGTTTATATAAGGGTTAGTTAAGGCGAGGGCGTTACCTATAAGTCTACTAGAAACGTAGATAATCTTAAGATCCTTAGTTAGGTATATATTAGTGTTTCCTCGTAGCTTATTCTTAATTTGGACTAGCTAGTCGTCGAAAACCGTATGATCTCTATAGAAGAGGGTTAGGTCTAGTAAGATAACTACTCTAGGGGCTCTATATAATATATATAGAGTAAGGGATCCTTTATAGCTTCGAGGGTCGATTTTAGGGGCTACTTCCGGGGCTTATATAAGAGCGGCTAGTACTAGTATAAATCGATTAAGGAGTATAGTATAGCGCTTGATATCTACCTCGAGCTTAGTATTCTAGAGCTTTATATTCTCAAAAATACCCTTAGTATCTCTATATCTCTTCTTATATTTAGCTAGCTTCGTAGTAGTGTCTCGGTAGCTCTTAATAATTAGATTAATATCCTTAAGGAGGTTAATAGGGTCCTTGAACTAGCTATTCAGATCATGTGAGGTAATTAGATAATCCGTATCTAGGACTTTTCTAATAAATAGGGAGTGCCCTTCCTTAATAGATTCGTCCGTAAAGCCTCCCGGAATATCGACGAGGTATTCGGATTAGGAAGGGTCACCGACGGGATAACCTAATCTAATAGGAGCTTATTAAGAATTCGATATCCTTCCTAGTCATATAGGGTCCTAGGTCCTAGAAAGTCGACCTATTATACTTTTCCTCTATGTATCCTCCCTAGTAGTCTCGTTACCGGTGTATATATGAGGCCTACGAGAGGGTAGGGCTTACCGTTAGTAGTTAGGTTATTAGCTTATAGGTGCCTATTACTATAGGACTTAGTTAAAGAATAGTCTTTAATAGGATTCTTCGATTTTCGGGGGGGTTTTTTCGGGGGTTTCTGACGTACTACTAGCGTGTGAGGGTCTAGAGTAGTTCGTTACTCTTATTATTCTAAAGCTTTAGCTTATGTTCTAAGGTTCCATAATCGTGATAGTACCTTTGTTCGGAGTTAAATAAGGGTATTTTTTTTAGTTTATTTAAAATCCTCTATAGGATTAAAGGGAATAAGCTTTGAATACTATCACGGGTATAGTATTCAGGGCTTGGAAAGTAAGGTAGAAGGTCCCTTATAAAGACGATTTAAAGCTAAGGAAGGGAAGACTAGAATACAAGAGGTTATGGGAGTATATGTGCACCCTATAATACGCTAGTCCGTATAGGGCTTAGCTTCCTAAATTTCCCTAGGTGTACTCCATCCAGATTCCCTTAGCGAAGCGGCCGCGTCACGTGGTAGCGTAGGACATGGGACATATAAGCCATGGGACATGGGACATAGTCAAGTGACTAGGTGGAATATCGTCACAATAAGAGTAATTAATAGAGCACGCTAGAATTAAGAATTTCGAAACCCGCTCTTATTACTACTAAAAGTTAAACTTATAGGGAAACTTGATAAGTTTATAGAAGGATAGAAGTTAATTAGCTAGTAAGTTATAGGATATAATAATAAGTTATAGTTAAGGGTCAAGTAACTAATTAGTAATAGGGATAGTATTATTCTAGAAGTTTAGGAGTAGAATTAGTAAAAGTCGAAATTAATATTACTTAGAATACTTAAGTTAAGTTAATAATTTTATTTTTGGCCTATAATATATATACGCCCCAAGGATTACTAGCTATTACTAAAGATTAATACGGGACTTAGATAATTACTAGTTTATATATACTAAAGGCCTAATTATAGAATACTAGCTTATAGTATAACGTGTAATAAAATCAATACTCGTTTCTTAGCACAGTCACGTGCCGTCACTTGAAGTTACACAGCTAGCTATAATAGTACTAGTATAATAAAATATAGAGCTAAATATAAAATCATTAATTTCGACTTTATACTTAAGGTTAATATCTATCCCTATATAGCAGAAAACCCTATATACCAGAAAAAATAATAAGTACTTTGACTTCAAGTATCTTAAAATCTATATATATCTTAATATCTCTTATATTTTCTTCTAAGTTATATTCCATAGCTACTCCCGGATACCTCTAAACTAGAAAATCACGTTCGTATCCTCGCCCTCACGCCTGATTTACAAAGAGTCTCCTTTATAGCGTAATAGGCTTCCTCTACTATAACTCCCACTACCGAGCTTATACTATCCCTAATACTTATAAAGGAGTTATCCGAGCCCTGAGGCCTCACCACGATACAGGGAATCATTATTAGCCTTAGTAGCTACTATGGCGTGCAGATTCATACAAGATCGCCACGCGAGTCGGTACCTCAGATGAAAGCGAGACGATTTTGGTTAGTGCGGAAATAACCCCGCAATATTTACCTTATAATTTCAATTATAAAGCCTTAGGCACAAAAGCCAAGAGTGGCTGAAGGTATTGTGGTGGTGCCTAGTGCGCCACATCCAGCTTAGTAATGACTTCAATGCCTCACCAGCCTGGCGTAGCAGGCCCGGGCACGAAATTCGTGACCAAATCCAAAGTCGCTAACATCGATCGCCAACATCGACCCTATCGTCTCGCGTCTGCCAAAGTCCTGGCATTCCTTAAACCTCAAGTACTCTGCTATTCTTTCAAGTGGCGGCTAGGACGGATTCTCGTGCCATGCCTACAGCCCTCGAGCTAGATCCCCGGAAACATACCACATTCGAGTCGGCACTCAAGAAAGATGAAGACATCATTAACTAAGCAGTATACCGTAAGGCAGCGACGGAGCTCTCTCAGGTACTCTGGGACTATCGATAAGCTATTCAAGCTCTCGTTAAGTACCAGTTAAGGCTCGGTAATCGAGACACCTGTATTGTCAATACACAGGATTAATGGATTCAAGGCAGCTTCAATATATATATACCTATTAAGGTACGATTAGCCCGCTTCCACGAGAAGCTCATCTTTCGTTGTCCCATGCTACATAAGCTTGCCGAAGCCAAGTCCCCTGGCATAGTAGATGAAAAGTTGAGCTCTAAGGTAGGAATGTATATGTGGATACAATATTAATGCCCCGATATTCGCATTCCACACTTATACGGCTTCGGCTTCTCTGACCACCGCCATATAAGTCATCTATACGGCTTAATAGCTTCCGTACTAACTATGCTATTAGCGTATAGTTTGTACATAAGCAATAAAGGCCCTTCTACATCCGCCTTTAGCGCATATTCCAGCGCGGTCTCTGTAACCTTCTTCGATGCCCTATCCTCTCGTACTATACCGTATATCTAACGAGTTAATGGCCTCCTACTATATATATGCTTCTTGAATATATCGGTCCTAATACGGGCTAGATGCTCTCTAATACGTGGGAGAGGTATCGTAATGACCTAATACGGAGGCAGAATCTCTTCCGAGGTATGTCTCGCTTGATTCTTTCCTTGGCCCGTATCCCTTAGCGTCGAATTGGCTTATTCTAGTTTCATAATAACGGAATAATAACGTTGATAAACCGACTACTGCCTTGCTATATCATTATCTTAGAAAATGATAGTGCGCCGAGAACTATATAGAGGAACAAAACGTATACCTATACTAAACCGTTTATTACAGACATGCTTACACTACATGAGAATAGCTTCCTCAGTAATCGAAACGTAGTTTATAATACTAAAGACTACCGTAGTCAAATAGCGGCTGGCGTATTGCTCAGGATACTATCGTATCATTACGTTAAGCGGGAATAACGTAACGGACCCTTCTATCTCTAGCTTACCGACTTCTATGTAAGTAATCTCTTTATTAACGGACACTGGAATATTACTTATTTATTAGATCTTGAGTAGGTCTATGCTTTACCTATAGAGATACTTACTATACCTTACTAGCTTACGGGATATAGTATCGATGAGATAGTAGACGATAACCTCCGTGAATTCGACGAGGTTTAACAGGAATTTATGAAGATATTTAAGGAAGAAGAGGTTAATATAGCCTCGAAGCAAAAGCCTATACTAGCGAGTATTATACATAAAGGCTAGGAGTCCGACGGAGTATAGTTTTAGCGTTGTCTCACATCTATAAATAGTATAATTTCTCTTGTGGAAGACCATATCTACCCTAGATTTTCTCGCCTATCTTCTAAGGCTAAAGAAATCCTCTCTTAGTGTTAGTATTAAGGTTCTACTGAGGTTATTGAGAGAAAAGTCACCGATTATGAAGGGTATAAAAAGGATTTAGAAGTCTTATTTAGTAAACAAACCGAGAAATATAGTAGCTAAACTTAGCTCGAGAATTACGTTTGGATTACTTTCCCTGTCCTTTCTCTCTCGCCTCCTTCTCTTTCGCCTCCTTCTCCTCCTTCTCCCTCTCTTCTCTCTCTCTCCTCCCTCTTCCTCATCCTCTCCTCTCTATCCTTCTTAGCGCTATCGCCAGATGATTTCATAATATCGAAATTCGTAGTCAACTTCTAAAAAGCTATTAGTGTGAGTAGAGCATCGTTCAATACTTGGTTTCCTTGATAGATACGTACGTTTAATTCTTCCGCCTCCCCTGAGGTGTGACTCTATTAGGTTCCGTCATTAGCTATAGTTGATTTTGTTTATAGTAGTCGTTTGATACTATAAGGTCACAGGTATAATAATAGCATAGAGGAAAAGAAGGAGGTTAATGACACAAGAGAGCGATTAATACGTCGCGATAACAGAGATTAGCCTTTAATCACGCACGTGATCGGGTTTCGAGTAAAAGGCTTTAGCCTAACATCTTACAATTCACGAAGCATCAGCAGCCTCACTACCACGAAGACATCTCAGCCAACTATTCTACGTTCTAAATAATTATATTCTGTTATCACTTATCGCCGGATAATTACTAGCGTAAATAACTCCGTCCTGTGAGACAAGATATACGCGTCGGTCACGATCCCTCCTCCTCTACGCTCATACTCGCCACATTACAACCTCCCCTAATCCCCACATTATTAAAACCGCTTTCCATATCCCTAGTATCCCGACTCGAGCTTTTCATAAGCTCTCTCGAAAGATCTTTCGAAGCAGGTGCCTTAAGACAATATTACCGCTTTCTTAGTCGAACGTATTTCGAAATATCTTACTTATCTCTTTAGTATAGGCTTGTAGCTCTGCCATATCGCGGAAGGTCTAAACCTTTTCCTCTCTACCACTTCGTCCCTATTTAATTAGATTAACGATATTAACGTATGTCCTTCGTATAGCCTACGAAGGTATAGCCAGCGTTAGCATAAATCTACCAAATTTCGTGACACGATCTCCTACTTCTTCGCATTACTCACATGTTCTCGGAAGCGGCTCGATATTAATTACGCGATAAAGCGCATGCCATATAGTTAAATCATTCTCTGCACCGTACCACATATGTAGTTCGCTTTATAGCACGTCTTGATATCTATTCCACACATCTAACACGGCACTACCACGACGCTATCCCTTTTGTCTCCGCAAGTTAGTATACGAAGTAGGTGGTAGGAGAGAAGAGTCATAATCAAACGTTGGGAAAGAGCGGAAAAAGACATCCAAAGGGGTTTCCGTATCCTGTTAGTGAATACGGGAGTCCCGCAGGTGCTGCCATAGCGCCTCTTCGCTGTCGAAAGCTCGATCACAGTCGTTATAGTCGAAGGCGTGCGCTAGTGAGTTCCGCAGGTGCTGCCGTAGCGCCTCTTCGCTGTCGAAAGCTTGAACACAGTCGTCGCAGTCGAAGGACGGGGCATGCGCTGGTGAGTTCCGCAGGTGCTGCTGCTACCTCAGGAGCATCTGGTGCGTGGTGTATTCGCTGCTGCTGTGGTGAGGGAATTTTTCCACCATGATGATGGCTAGTTCATCGATACGGCGAAAGAAGACCTAAACTTTTCTGCTGATCTTCTTAAGGTTATGAAAGCTACCTTCAAGAGCTTTACCCACACGAAACGCGGCGTTACTTTCAAAGATCCTTTGAGTGGGGAGAGAACGGAACTCAGGTTTAATCGAGCCTCTATTCCAGATATCGAGTTTATGTAAACTCGAAGTATGGAGAAGGTGGAACGCTTGATTCAAAGTACTACAGCAAAGAACTTTTCTCTCTTCTCTACTGAATGGCACTTGATACCTAGATGTCGAGTTCAGACTGGATCCAGTGAGATCCCTCCCCTCTGCCGTACTCGCAACCCATCCCCCATGGTGTGAACTTCCATCCGCCAGTACTTCATGCCGATCCTTGGCTTGCGTGTCCTTTCCGAAGCTTGCGTTGAGTCTCGTGCAGCGCTATGCAACGTTCAGAAATGGCTTCTGGAAAACAGTGGCCAGATTCGAGTATTTACATAATAACACACTTATTGCCAGGCTTTGACCTTTCTGCGAGAAGTCTTTTCTGTGACTCCAACGTGTTTTTGCGACAGGCTCCTCGTTGTTCCCCTTCCTCTATTACGACGATAACGGTCTTGCTTCCACATAGACCGATCCACTCCTCATCCTTAATAATGTATGAGCAGCAGGTATCGACGAGTCGCCCTTGGCCTTCAATGAGGACTGCGCCATAAAGCAAAAATATCTGGCAATCGCGGAAACATGGCAGGCTGATTCGAGGGCCACAGACTGTGAGGGGAAGGTTGGGCGATTCCCCCGCACTATAATGAACTTGATCTGGGTCTGACCTGTCGTACTGTAGTGCACATTAGGTCTTTGTGGTGTATCTGGGCTGTTTTCAACCTTACCTCGCTCATTACTGCCTCCACGACCTGCTTCAAGTCATCAGGATCGAGCGAATGCCAAAACTCTCTTCCCCTTCTCGGAATAACCTTTCGAATGGCGGGCATCCCAGTTTAATCTAGATTCGAGTCTCGATTTCGTCATGCGTACCATCGCCCCGATTGTGGAGAGGTGTAACTTACTGCAGATGGCTATGATTGAAGGAAGTAGAGGGTAGAACACAGTAGAAACACTGATGATGATTTGATAGTGGTTCATAGCAGAACAAGAATTAATCTGCGGAGGAAAGAAGCCCCATCAGGCTATGAAGCCTCCCACTTCACCTTGGGGCAGCGTTGACGCCCCAAACGACTGGTTGCTGAAGAGCATGCATGATAAGAAGAACTTATCATTGTGTCAAATCGGACGCCGCTGGCAAACGCGCGATGCGTTGTTTGAGCATCAACAGCCAACCAGACGAAGGAGACCTCCCAAGCCCGGCACGGCAACGGCCGTTTAAACGGAGAGTTGTTGGATTAAGAACAGCGAGGTATGACTTGTCGACCCCGAGGTTCTCATCGAAAATCCATAATGCAACCTAACCTAATTTAGTTAGCGCATAGTGATGAGAAGAGCCACACGTCCCTTATCTCACAATCCGACGTTAATTAAGTTAATCGTCAGATCAGCTTCACAACAGACTCCATAAACGATCCTCTGAGGGCCAGGGCCAGTTTATATCAGTATCACATTCCAACTAACACGGTGAGGGAGTGGAGAGTTGAAATGGTACTGCGTCGGGCAATAAGCAGGCCGCAGTGGTGTAGATGGCAGGAGGTGGAACACTCCCCAAGAGGCAGCTGCGAACTGGTGTCAAACACTTGAGTTAGACAATCTGGCCTTGACACAAAGACTACTTGCTGATGACTTGCAGGCGAACCATAACTCCGTCTTCTTCTATTGCGCCGAGAATGCTACGAACATTAATTGTACCCGATTTCCTGTCTCTAAAAACCAAATCCGAACTAAAGGAAATGAGAAATGATTCTCTATTCTTTCGTGCAATAGTCTCATATCATCCGCGCAACTGGTGCCCTCCATAGCACTGGTGTATCGGTCATCTGCGCCACTTCTGGCTCTGGCTCATCTGCCTCTTCCGCAGCACTCTTACGCTTCCGACCACGTCTTCCCCTGCCGTTTGTGGCCTGTTTCGCAGCACGCGCCACTTCTGGCTCTGGCTCATCTGGCTCTAGCGCAGCACTCTTATGCTTCTGACCACGCTTCCCCTTGCCCTTGATGGCATCCTTCGCAGCATGCCTTACTCGTGCCTCCTCGATCTCCGCAAAGCTCATTACCTTCCCCTCCCCCTGCCCGCTCAAATGTCATATGTGTAGCGAGAAAGGTGGCATTACATGGCGGATGAATTATATCACTAGAGACCACGCTCTGTTAGAAGTATCTAACATTATCTAACCCTCCTTCCTTCTTATTTTATAGTTTAGAGCTCTAAATTTGAGGTTTTTCTAGAGCTATTATTCATATAAATACGCTTTCGAACTTCCCTATCCGTAATCTTCGCTCATCTCTGTGACTACTTTCTTGTGTTATGGGTACTATGGATATGTATCGTTTTCGTCGAAGTCCCGCCCCTAAATAGTTAGTAAGTAACCTTCTCAAGAATTTTAGTATTACCTTTCTCCTAGGGATAGATCTACTTAAATAAGTGGATGAGTACTTCATATTATTAGCTCCTCGGTATAATAGACGTTTTAAATAGAGCTAGATAACTAACTATACTAGGTAGAAAGTTTATAGAGGGTTCTATAACCTAACTATTCTCGATTAGTTTATTAACTTAAAAGATGGCTAAAATCTACATAATATTGAGAAATAGCGAGGAGTTAGTAAGAAATTATCTAGGGTAGATATGTCGCCTAAATCCAAATAATAACTTATGTGGATCGGGTTCTAGTAGACTCTTATTAGTAGGTAGGAAATGCTTGGGCTTAAACTCTATAGGTTTATAGTATATATCCGGGTTATAAGTAAAACCCCTATAAATACTCTAGGTTAAATTCTAAAATATAGTAGAACTCTACTTACTAGATATTAGGAAGAAGTAATACTCCTTTAGGGATTAAATATCCCTTATAGATATCGTCTTTAGTTATTATATATAGTAATCCTATAGGTGTAATAGGGTACTAACGAAGGACTTCTTTTACGATAGTATTAATATAAGGTAAGTTCTACTAATCTTAGAATCCGGGAAGCTTACTAGTACCTATATTCTAATTAATTTCTTCTTATACTTTACGATAGATTACTAGAAAGACTATTATTACTAAGAAGAAGTACGATATTAATAAGATGATCTAGTAGAGTTAATCTATGAGAAATCTTCCCTAATAAGGAGAAATGTACTATACTAGCTCTACTACTATATAAAGATAGGGCTAATTACCTAGCTATAGAAGTCTCTTTATTATCCAAGTCCCTCGATCCTAGGAGCTATAATAAGAATAATAACTTATACTTACCTTATACTATCTAATATTTAATGAATATATAGGGCCTCTTAGTTAAGTTAGTTAGAGTCGCTCTTTATTAGCGAGCTATATACTTAAACCCTGTCCCTAGAAACTAATCCGGGAGGTATCTTACTATGAATTAGTTAGCCTTTCCCTCAAAATAGGTAGAGTACTCACGAAACTATACTATATCTACTACTCAAGCCCTAGAGATAGTAGCTTTCCTAAGCTCTTCTAATAATTTCTTAGCTAGTACTATGAGAGGGTTAATTCTATATAGCTTAATTATATAGCTATAAGCGATTTTCAAAATTATAGCACTAGCTTCCCTTTAATAATATTAGAGCTAATATAGTTCTGAGGCTATAAGGATAGACTAATATTCTAGTATACTCGGGAAGGTTATTTAAACTTTCTAGTATCTATAGTAAGAACTAACTTACTTTAACCTCCTATAGAAGATTAAAACGCGAAACCGCTACCTTAGAGCCTAGAACCTAAGCTATCTACTTTTAATAAGCACGGAACTTATTTGAATATTTTATAAATACTATTAAGTTTTCTTAGCCTACCTTACGGAAGTTAAATTTAGTTAGTCCGAAATTAACTAGTAGGAATACTATAATTATATATCTCACTAGTAAATACCTAACTTAGTCTTAATAAATACTTTAATAAGCGTTTCTCTATAAGCTCATATACTAATAAGTATTATTAATAATGATTAATATCTAGCGTAGGATTATTACTAAACTAATTAGACATATTCGCTAAGTATATTACTATTAAATACTATATATTAAGAATAGTGAATGAACTATATAGATCTCTATATTTAAGCTAGTATATTTACTCTATTTCTCTGGGTTTAGGGAGATCTAGTAAGTTCCTAATAAGAAACTTGGGGTACGGGCCTAGGGGAAGAGCTTACTACTTCTAGGGAAATAAATTAACTTTAATAATATATAGTCCTAGAATACCGAAGATAAGACTTATTATAATAGCGAAAGCTATTATTATCTTAGAAGATTAGGATGACTATATTACGAGAGTAATAACGAGAATACTTGAATTTAGATGTGAAGATAAATGATATAAGATAAGTAATCCGAGGACAATAAAATATAGAAATAATAGAAAGACGAGGTACGCTCGAGGTGATATTTGACGGATAAATTAATTACTAACGTAAAGGTAAGTTAAGGATATTACTTGTGTCACTTAGCTAGCTATATGATTCGTCCCCCTTAATTTCTCAACGCCACCGGGTGATTTTTCGGCTTGTATCTAACAATCACCCGGTGATTCGGTGGGCAGCAAGTGATACTTCCCCCCCTCCCCCCCTAAACGAAGGGTAGATCCACCTGTTTGGGGCTCGTGTATACTCCACTTCGCAGGGGGTAGAGCAAATAGAATCTGTCTCCAGAAGCTTGTCGTTGCCCTTGTCCTTCAAATTGACCAGAATTTGGCCTTTGCTTTGAGGCAGACAAGGGCTCTAACCTATTAGGACAGTGAATACTAGGGTCTGACCCATAAGTTGTGGGTCTGCCCTTCGTTTAGGGGGGGGGGGGAGTAGCGGTGTATAGTAGGGTACAAGAAGTTTGTACCTATATCCGCCAAGACCTTTTTCTTTAGGGTTTATTGAATGCGTACTTTGAGTTCTCGAGCCCTAAAAGTACGTATATATTATCAAGCTAAGGTAACATGGGTACAAACTTCTTGCACCCCACTATAACGTTGAATATTCGTATTAGAACGTCTCCCATAATCCCACACATGTCCGGTGGAGAGTAGGATAAAATTCATTCTTTATCAATTAATCAAAGTGATTCCCACTATACTAGAACTGACTTAGTTTAGCTTGTTTGCGCTGCAAAATATGCTGTTTTTTTTCGCAGCACAAGTCTTGTGAGTTTTGCAAGGGGCCGGCAACGTCATCCTAATGTGGAAGATGCTGTTCTATGCAGTCAGCAAGGAGCCCGGACCGCGCATAACACTAACGCCAACGCCTGAAGCCGAGAGCCACTCACAATTTTACAAGCTGGGGACGGCGAGGATCGGAGGAGTATCTGCAGTTGGTTACAAAAGAGGAACAGAATTGTGTAGATCTTTGGCCTACTTAGCGAGTACTTGCGCGCGCTCCGCATCTACTCTCGTTCTCTTTGTTATTGAAAGTTATGTACAGTATGGAATCGACATCGAGGTTGTGTGGTCGTAGTTGAAGTATTGCCAAGTTTCGAGCCAATTAAAATTACGCCACGCCCGAAACACTTACACGTCTTGCCGCAGATCGCCCGTGCTTGGACTGTCCCATTAACTTTAAATCAACTGCTCTTCGAGCTACTGTACTTATGAGCCCACTGATATATGTATATAAGGAGCGTCTTGATTATGTTGTTAGGAGAGAAATGAGGTTTCTGGAATATTTTAGCTTGAATAATTTGTAATCATGCTTTGAGATTATTTAGAGGAGTAATTTAGCATTAGGTGTAACTTATGTATGTAAACATCCACTCCCCAAGCCCCTTTCTATCAAAGTTATATGTCTCCTACTCTCTATTTATTTCTTTGACCAATACATGGCACTGGTCTAGACAACGCGCTTTCCTTGCGAAACAATCCTCACAAATATTAAAATCCCCACTATTACAAAACCGGCAATGATAATAGGTATCTTCATCCGAAACACCTAATAGACAAACATCGCAATTTTTACAGATTTTATCGCTAGGAACCGAAATCGTTGTAATCGGAAAGTCGTCTTTTTGAATAATTATGCCATTTTCTTTGCACTTTTGAAGGAGGAGGTCGGCGATTTCAGAACTTCCAGTCCGTTTTGCCCACCATATAGGTGTTCGACCGAAATTGTCCTTCGAATTCAAGACAGGATTTTTGGTTAGGAGAAACGCAACTACGTCTCTGTGTCCCATCCTCGCTGCGATTAAGATTGAGAGCGGTGTCGAGTTATAAAAGTCTTTCGAATCAACGTCAATCCGGTTTGTGGCAAGCAGGAGCTGAGCAGTGGTCTTGTTTCCATTTTTGGCCGCGTACAATAGCGGCGTCCGACTGACGCTATCCTTTGCTTCGACGTCGGCGCCTTTCTCAAGCAGTAGCTTGACAATACCCTCGTGCCCGCTCTGAGCAGCCCACGACAGCGGCGTCCAAACTTATAGTCGCTATGGGATACGGCCAGAGCAGGAACAGCATCTTCAAATGGACGTCGTATTTGCGACTTCTGTATGATTTAAGGGACAGAGGAATGGCGGCATTCCTTCTTTGCCGGACGAGTGAGTTTAAGACCTACTTCTTTCAACATCCCAAAGAACTTGATATGCTACTTTCCTAGCATTAGGTCTATGACTTTCCTCTTCGACAGCTCCGGTTAAGGGTCATCGCTGAAGAAGAGAACGACTTCTCCGGAAAAAGTGATATCGAAGAAATGTGGATTCGCAAGAGACTTCACGCTCCAGAAAACATGTGCTAGGGAGACTATCTCAGTGTCTAGGACCAAGACTCAATAGAATATGAGAATTTCTTGACTAATTATAGCCCGAAACCTACATCTAGTAAATTAAATATCCTATGTTCTCTGCTATAGTATTAAAGGTTAACTCGACCGTAATAAGTCTGTCTATATTAATCTGGTGCCGTATGAAGGTGAATTAGATAAGAAGACTTTCGGTAATAAGGCTACCTTAAATGAACTCCTTACTATTACTCCATTAGTCGCTGTTGCTCCTAGAGACTTCCTTGGTATCTTTCTAGGCTAACTTCGATACACGGACTAGAAGCTAATAAGAGCCATTAAGGGACCGGTTTTAAATCTCTGGTTAGATTATTCGGAGGTGATGGGAAAACTTAGTAAGATAAAGGTTACAAAGACTAGGCAGATGACGAATGTCTGTCTTACGTGGGAAGGAGTAAACGAGAAAAAAGGAGATAGATCCTTCTGTTAATATTTGAGAGTTTTGGTTATAGCCACATGGCATATCCTACCGTTCGGCTAGCTTATTCGTCCATCCTCAGGAATAGCTGTGCTGTCTACAGAGGACGGAAGACCAGGGAGCCGAGGTCGTGAATAATTTCTCTGGTAATAGTGATAGACTAACGTTTATCTAGTGTGGGAGGGAGTTAACGCTCTTTGGATATTCCGTGAGTCTTTCCGGTTTCTGGTGATAGCTATAATGCTATCTAAATAAACGCGTTCGGCGTCCATAGAAATAGATTTAGAAATTTAATTAGATTCTTTTCTCTATCCTATTGAGTAAAGGAATTAAGAACCGAACGAGGATACGTTATGCTACCTTTGAATCGAACCCAGATATATAGCTGGGGCCAAAATTAAATGTGGAGAAGTTTGGAGACGGGGTCATAAATGGAGCAGCGTGCGAATATGGGTGCCGTTTGTGGACTAGATAAGTTACGATTTCTGGATGCAGCAAGCATGAGAGTGTCAAAATTGGAGCAATAGTCAAAATTCAGAATAGCTGCCTATATGTCGATTCAACGCCGGGACTCTTTTCACGTACGGTTACGTATGGCATCTTGCTCTCCAACACCTGTTAAGTTAGGGCAAACTGACAGTATCAGGCTTGTCTGCGAACACTACGCAGTATTAGACTTTTGTCTTTCTACTCAGCTTTGTTTTCGAGCGGCTTTCGTCCGTAGACAACGGTACTGCTTACGTGTCAGCAATTTCGACTCTAAAGCAAACGCAAAGACCTGAAAGTAATCCGTATACTCACACGTTATAATAAGCGTGCGTATTGCGATTGCGAAGTCCAGCCCTCATCAAGCCCAAGAACGCCTGAACCTCAGTATATTTCCACTGGTGGCAAATCACAATCAGCTAGTTGAACAGGGAAGAGCACAACTGGGCAACGCACCCCCATAACTCTCGTCAGGAGAGCCATCGCCCAACCTTCAATACCCTGCTCACAATGCAGCAGGTTCCATCGTCCGAGCTCCTTATATTTTGGATCACTGCTCCACCCTCCGACGGGAAGCTTGAACTTCTTTTCCACCACCTCGTCGAACCCGGCGCCTATGATATACCCCTTCGCTAAGTCTGCTATGCGGAAAGTCTTTCCAAACATTTCGCCGGCTTCGATAAAGGTTCTCGACCACACAGAGAAAATATGGTCGTTGGTGACCGTACCATCGTCAGACTTGAACTCAATAGACATTTCTAATTGCTCAATCCACCCGCCTGGTTTTATATGCCTAGATTAAGTTAGGATACTTATGAGGTGTTAGGGAGGATTTCGAATGAGCATACTTAAAGGCTTCAGTATAGAACGCAGGCCAGTTGGCGACGCTGCCGTACAAAGCCCGCACATGGACGAAGTCAAAGCTATCCGGAGCGTATGTCCATTCTGCACACGCATCATCTACTTCGAATTTGCAGTTCGGGGCGACGAACGATGGCTGGATAGGAGACAAGTCGGTGCCGATGACTTCAGCTGATGGAAATTCGTCTGCGAAATCCCTGCCATCCCCGTCAGCGATCCACAATTCCTGGTATTCGCGCGGATCTTATTCATGATTTACAGTGCCCATATTCCTGTTCCCGTTCCTACATCCAATACCCGCTATTATCGTATTAAAAATGATTCGCTGAGATGAGCAAACGACTTTGGTCAACGTGGAGGATAGGCGTAATATTCGCTTACCTGCGGCTTTGAAGAGATCGGCGCAAGGAAGAGCTTATTTTCAAGGAGCAAGGTAAACATGTGGTGGCTGGCCGGAACTTTAGACAGGATTTCGGTCAGGCTAAACAACACGATGCGTACCTTATGTCAAGTTGATCATTCTGCGGCTCATCATTTGGTCCCCTAGAGAAAACAATCGGCGGAGTAAGCTAAGGAGCGCGAGGTAGCAGAGCGAGCTTCCACAGCACCTACCAGTATGCCCCATCCTTGTACGCATGATAGCGTCTGCCGTTCTCAAATCGATACTTAGTCACCGACGAAGTCAGGGAAGTCGTGTCGGATTGGCTAGGTACTGTTTAGTTGCTAGCAGTAAGAATAGGTGGCTAGCAAGAGAGCTCACGAGTCGTCTTCGTAGTCGGAGGATTGATCATCAGGACCCTAAGACACATAGATGAGTCAGCTTCTGGGATGCGAGGACAAAACGAGCCTTGTCGACGTGGAGGGAAAGGGGTATATTACGACTGGGATAACAGGTTCAGGCTCGGCGGGCGGGGCAGGCGCGGCAGGCTCAGTAGACATGCTGTTTAACGGAGCGGAGATTGCTAAGATTTTGCGATTTAAGGAGGACAAGATGGATCTGTGGGGTTGAGTTCACGAGAATGGGGGGCTTTTGTACTTTTGTGTGGTTTTGTTGGGGTTGGACGAGGATCCTGGTTCGGGCGGCGAAATTCGTACCGAGTACCACCCAGCGGAAGCGGTCCTGCATATCCGGAGCTGTCAGCCGTGCTGTCTCCCCACTAAATAAAACGATCGTGCGCCATTTAAACAAATAGAAATTGCTGGGGGCCTGCAGCGTTCTTGGACCTTCTTTGAGGGCCTTGATTTGGTCTTCCACAGATAAACTGGCCCGACTTATAATCGCCCTGGGAGGCAGTATATAAGCTAGAATAGTCAATTCCTGCCCCACCAACACCTGGTCTTTAAGCTCGCGACGTTATCTCCCATACTCACAACTGATGCTTCCTTTCCCCGGCCCACAAAGTCCCACGCTATATTTTTCTTTTTGGGTGGTGCCCCTATCCTGCCCTGCTATTGGTGATGGGTGAATCCACCCAGTGCGGGGTTGAACGGCAGGAGCCGAGAGCAAATATGATCATTCAAATCGACCGATGTCCCCTCAAGAACCTGACCTGAAGGATTGCTTCTTTTGCATCGGACAAACAATGATCGCTGGTACGCTCCCCGCCGGCTACCTTGCCGCAGCAACAGTCGTCTCGCTCTTGAGCGTCTTCGTGTATCGATGTTACTTCCACCCGCTTGCCAAAGTCCCAGGCCCTGCCCTCGCGGCTGTGACGCATCTCTACGCCTTCTTCTTCAACAATGCTGGTGGCAGCAGATATTACGCACAGATTGAAAAGTTGCATCGGAAGTATGGTACGGTGTCCGAGCTCCGCTGCCAGTCTTGACATTTTACCAATTTCTGATGCTTTTGAACAGGGCCCGTTATCCGAATTACCCCCGACGAGATCCATCTTGCTGATCCCGATAACTACGAGAAGATCTATTACGTGGGATCGAAATATTCTAAGAGCCCTGCTTTCTACGGCGCATTTGGCTCTAACTCGGCTGCCTTTACCACCCCTAGCAACGAACTTCACCGTGTGCGTCGAGCAGCCCTGAATCCTCTCTTCTCACGCAAGATGGTCCTCGAGCTCGAAGAAGTCGTGCAGTCGAAGGTCAAGAAGCTCTGTCGCCGACTCACTGAAGCGCTAGCTGCCAGGCAGCCCATTGACCTTCACCATGGATTTCGTGCCGTATCTGTAGACGTCATCACAGACTATGCTTTCGACAATTGTCACAACCTACTCGACCGTACGGACTTTGGCGTTGATTTCTTCGCAATGGTGCGAGGCCTTGGTCCCGCGTTTTGGTTCTTTCAACAGTGGCCATTTATTCAGCCAATGGCGCTGAAAACTCCGCTATGGCTGGCTAAGATCCTGAGCAAGCCTCTCGGGAGCTTCATGCAGATGAAAGCGGTACTCTATGTCTAAAGCTTAGTGTGAATGATCACTAATTGTTCCGTTGCAGGACTGTCGGGAGCAGATTGTTAGTATCAAGGCACATATCGATGCTGGACAAGACGAATCGAAGTCCAGGACCACAATATTTCATCAGCTCCTAAACCCAAATATTATTGAAGGGCATGTTGTACCGTCAGTGGACGACTTAAAGGATGAGGCATACATTATCCTCGCTGCGGCCGCGGATACTACTGGCAATGCTCTGACGATTGCCGCCTACAATATTATCTCAAATGATGCCATCTATCACAAGCTGACAGCCGAATTGAAGGAAGTTTTCCCAGATCCCAATGCCAGACTGGACTTCGTCCTGCTCGAAAAGCTCCCTTATCTAGTACGTCCACTACCGTCTAACTATGGCCATCCTTTCTAATATCTGTGAAGACTGCAGTGATTAAGGAAGCCCTCAGGTTCGTCCAATTCAGCCGCATTTCCCTTTCCTATTCCCATTTCGAATAAGCGCTGACGCTGCCAAGATTATCCTTTGGGGTTATCGGACGGCTTCCAAGAGTGACACCTGAGCCAGGGGCAGTCTTCAACGGATATGCAGTCCCCGCTGGTGTATGTCATGACTCCGCCAATTTCCATTCAGGCAAACCCTTTTTAATCCATGCCGCCCGCGGCGAGCCCTACTGACAATGGATGCAGACCATCGTTGGAATGAGCGCCTGGATGATGCACCGAAACGAAAACATATTTCCTTCGCCGGACAAGTTTGATCCTGAGAGATGGGTCGATCCAGTCGCTGCGAGGCATCTTGACAAGTATCTTGTTCCGTTTGGAAAAGGCTCGAGGCAGTGTGTAGGGATGCCGTATGTGTCCCTATCCCCTTGATACCAGCTGGAATCTTGTTGACTCGCGTATTTGATACAGCCTTGCGTATTGTGAACTTTACCTCACCTTGGGTACCTTCTTCCGGCGTTTCGAAAAACTAAGTGTCTACGAGACTGGCCGGGAAGATCTGGTGTATGATGATTTTTTCTCGTCGTACCACCCGAATAATGCGAGAAGGTTCCATGTTGTTGCGAAAGCGGCATGATGAGGATTTGATTCTTTTTACGGGTGATAATTGAAGATGAATTTTTTGCAGAATTTGAACTCATATTTGAAGGGTTTTGAAGCAAGTATTTGGGCTCACAGATTCAAATTTCCTAGCCTCTGATTCACTAGATTGAGGGGCATTTGAACCCACTTCAAATCTTCATCAAATCTTCATGAAGAAAGCCTGAATCTAGGCCTAACTTGTCTTATAAATGACGTGCCAATTATGTTTAAACTATTCCCCGGAAAATCCACCAATATGTGCTCAAATTACTTAGGGCAAGGCGTTGAACGCTGTGATATCGAGGGAGTCGCTGTCGCGAAAGGAGTAGGAGTATCATGTCCAATTTGTCATTATATAAAAGCTGGAAAGTTGCTATTAGTACCCCAAAGGGTACATAAATCTCATCAGATACACTGCATTCTCATGTGGCGAGATTCCTGCGCAGCCAATGTTGGTCCAAAGTCAGGCTGGCATACAGCACGCCCACGTTGTGTGACTGGCTGCGCAGCCCAAGCATCGTAACTTCCCAGGAAGCACAACTGCTGTAATATCCATGAGTCGCACATAGAGGAGCATAACGTAGGCACTTTCACAAACCCTGGTGACCGGTGCACACTAAACTCTCATGTTTGCTAGGTATTTTTGGTGGTCCGTGGTTCTGTTGCAAAAAATGGCCACAGGTCTGTGGTCACAATATTTTTTAGGCGAAAGGGGACGAAGCCGGTTTTGCAAGTGACTGTAACTTAAACTGAAGATCACGAAGTTACTCCACATGCAAGGTGTCGCCACTTTCGAAGGTAGGTAGAAACCAGTCGTCACCGTATCCACTTTACTGTATCACCTGTTTGGCCACAAGTGCACGTTTTGATCAAAAGCGGCCGCAAGGCTATCTATCATAGTGTGGTGTCCGAAAACCGCCTCCTGGAGCCGTGCATGATTGCTGACGTTGAAATCGGCTCTGCAAGGTACTTGCTACATGAATGCTGCCTCGTCAAGTTTCGGCTACTGCCAGTTCAGCGAATCCATGCACAGACTGAATTGGCGATAGAAAGAATCTATATGATACGCAGCCTGGGTACAGTATTCAAACATTACTGCTTGCTTTGTTATGGACGTCAAGTAACGTCCATCCCCGCGCAGCGGAAAACCCTACGTACCAGAAAAAATGATAGGTACTTTGACTTCAAGCATCTTAAAATCTGTGCACACCTCAATATCTCGTATATTTTCTTATAAGTAAAGTTCTATGGCCACTTCCGGGACGTCTTGAACCCTTCCCACTAGAAAATCATGTTCGTATCGTCGCCCTTATGCCTGATTTGCAAAGAGTCTCCTTTTATAACATAACAGACTTCCTTTACCACAGCTTTACCACAGAGCTCATACTATCCCTAATACTTATAAAGGGGTCTTATCCGAGCTCTAAGGCCTTACTAGTATTATGTAGGAAATCGTCAGCAGCCTTGTGGCTGCTGTGGCGTGTAGATTCGTATAGTGGAGCCAAAATGACGA
This sequence comes from Hyaloscypha finlandica, assembly GCA_021399475.1. Classification (NCBI taxonomy): domain Eukaryota; kingdom Fungi; phylum Ascomycota; class Leotiomycetes; order Helotiales; family Hyaloscyphaceae; genus Hyaloscypha; species Hyaloscypha finlandica. The sequence continues at coordinate 29,247 of JAJTUR010000275.1, forward strand.
ACGTTTGACTGTATTTGTGAGTGGCATAGCATGATCTGCATGAGCAGACGTCAATCACCTGAGAAGGCACAGATATTCTCCACAGGGCACTTCTGAGCTTCGCTCCTGCCACATTCACTGGGTGCCCATGAATATACTCGACCGTATGGGGCTCTTGAAGTGCGAGTAAATCGATCGCGACGTCCACGTATCTTCACTAGGGCCCGTGTAACCGCACACACAGGGCATACCGCCTTGAGCTTGGCCCTGATCTGTGCTGGTGTGATTTCTATTCCAGTGGAGGAATCCAGCAGATTCAGCATGTTCTGGAATCCAAGGTGTCCAAGTCGACGATGCCATTTCCATACCGGGTCATCAAAGTTCACTGTGGCCGCAACGACCTCCCCTGATTCAAATGGGCTGAGTGCTTTCTTAGCATTGAGGTGGCACAGACCATTCTCAAAGGTGGCGTGTCCGACCTGATGTCCTTGGTTGTTGATCCACGTCATATACTTATCGTTGTAGACACCGGTCAGCTTGGCTTTCTGAGCAAACATCCCGCCTGAAAATAGGTTGCATTTCCCTTGAGGAGCATAGGCAACTTCTGAAAGTGACACCATCACAGGAGACCCGTCAGGGTTTGTGAGAATAACTTGAACTATGCCTCCACCTTTGACTTCAAGGCTAGTAGATCCATCGGCAGTGCTGATGTCTATTGAGTAGTTGTTGAATGGCCGAAAAGAATCCTTCTTGAACCATTTGGTATCATTGACAATATGCATATTAGCTCCAGTATCCGCTAACCATGTATCTGGTGTACAAGATGTGCCAACCAAGAAGGCTCCCAAAGTTCTCTTTGCCAGGCTCGATTGTCTCGCATCGCCAGTGCCAGCTCCCCCCGACCCCTGCAATGCTCTGCAAGTTCCAACACTACGCATCTGTGACGAAGTGTCAGCTGCGTTCGCATGGAGTGCAGGGGAGGGAGCCGCACCTAGGCCGTCGGCGTGAGAGTAGGCATCTCTGAATGTGGTGAGATTGGTCTCCGTGGTGCCACCCATACCGTCGATGGGTTTGTTGTCGGTGTTGGCAGCGACCCTGTCCTTGAAGTAACGTGGAGCTTTAGATGGGTCTTTGGTCCAACAATTTTCTTCGGTATAGCCAGTCTTGCCACAGCCAGGATAGGTGCATTTCAAATAGCTCCTGTCCTCACGCTTTGGCCTCCGACTGCCGTTGTAACCAGTACTACCACTGGGATTGTTGTTACTGCTGCTCGTTTCCTTCCTCACCCTGTCTCTAGCCTTCCTCTCTTCTTTCAAGCGAATTTGCTTGACTTCTTCGACATGAAGGCGTTCGTAGAGATAGTCCAAGTCAGGACCATCGTCAGGTTTGGTCGAACGGATCCAGTAACCTTTCGTCGGCGAGCTCATAGATACTTCTTTCTTCATGGCCACGTACTATATGTACTTCCCGTTTCTAACCTACGAAGTAAAGTGCGGCGCCGCAGCACTCGATATCAGAGACCGATAGAATGCTCACAGCATGACAATGGCGGTGAGGGGTATAGTCGAACTCTTCAGGCTTATAAAGCGCGAAAAGGAGCTTCATCGAGAAATCCTCGCCTTCTTAATCTCGCATGATCATAGTTCAGTGAGGATCTACGGCCATTATCCTCTAATCGATGGAAGTAAGACTACCTTCTACCGCCACCCGATCCATAAATTCGACTTCACGGCAATAGAAGGCAAGGAGAAATAGATGGCATACCAAATGACTACCAATGTCTACGATATATGGATGCCGGATCACTTGAAAAGAATCTGTTCGGTAATCGATGAGTTACCTCCCGATGTAGACTTTGAGGTCTCGCAGGAATCCGAGCTAGGAGAATCCGGACTTTCACAGGGGCTGGAAAGCCGCCATCTCTCTGATCAATCCAGTCAATCAAGCCATATTCCCTCACGAGATATTACCCCGGACACTTCCTTATCTCAAAATGTCGACGGGAGAGCATTTAAAAAGCCAAAGAAAAGAGATCGGCCTGTAGAATTACACCAGCCACAACGCGCTGTTTGAGGATGGGAAGATTCCTATTTTCCAAAGCAATAGCGGCTAGGTTCACCGACCCTGTGGATTCGTTCCCACGTCCATACGCAAATCCCACTTCAACTCGCCGTGATTTCCATGATAGCGGCTCACGATCCGTTTAACAGGGCTTCAAGGTGATAGGCTATAAATATGCGGCTGTTCTAACCCAGAGAAAAAAATGGAGGCAGCCAGTTCTGGATTAATCGCGCTGCACATGTCCCACGGTTCCCGGTGCTTCTATCGCAAAAGGAGCTCATCCGATCGGTTTTCGGATTTACTGGCCAGACCGAGCCGCACTTGCGCTGTTCATTGTCATTTTCGCCGGTGACGATCAGGCACTGGAAGGCCTTCCACCGGAAGGGCTGAAACTGTGTAATCGGACGAGTCATATCTTCATCCCAGTGCATACAACGGCAGTGCCGTGGTATTTGAAGCTATATCGAGGATGTCGTTGAGGCTACGGAGTATGGCCCTAGCGGCCGCTGGATATCTGTAAAATGAGGCTGCCCCGCACATCAACCTGCGATCCTCGCTCATATTTTTTTTTTCACCTCCTCGACCTTATCCCAATCGCCTGACCATCTCCACAAACACCTTACAGACCCGAGATGGACGATTTGAACAACAATTTGGCTAAGTTCCGTATACGAACCCCTCCTCCCCAAACCCGTCCTCCTCTCCAAACCCGTGAATCTCAAGGGCCGCAGGATTTTCACCGGTTCCCAAAGCTCCCTCCCGAAATCCGAGAGATGATCTGGACATTCTCGTTCCCCGGCACCCGCTCGATTCGAGTACGTCCTCTCGTGCCTGAAGGTCGCCCTATACATCTGCTCAACCACGACAACAAACCTCAAAGGGTCGATGTTCGATTTTCTTACGAGGACAATAATGGCCCTATAATAGCACTGAAGATTTCTAAAGAATCTCGCAAGGCAGCATTATCGGTTTACCACTGTTTCGTCGGAGGTGGGAGGAAAATATACTTCTGTCCCAATCGTGATACTCTCCTGTTCGAGGGATTAAGAGCGGTGTTTTGGAAGCTTTTACGAGCTAGAGAGAGCGCACGCTCTGTCCTACGATTACTCACGAACACATGCGATCATGAAGCGACTCAATTAGCCGGTCAGTTTGCGTATTCGTCGCCCACTATCGAATGGTTGGCGCCGTGTTTCGAATATTCCACGGCACAAACATATATTATTCATGTCTGAGGAGACGGAAGAGGAGACGGAAAGTAGTGGTATTTGGGGATGAAGGACCCGACTTTTTCACAACAGTATAGACTTTATAAAAGTGCAGGCGCCCCGGAATACATCGGACTTGGACTCTCCCTCTCAAACACCTTGTACTCGTGCTGATGTTCAAAATTTCTACTTGGATCTTCTTATTCGCGTTGACTTTGAAGTTAGCCATAAATGCAATATTATGTAAGCACTTTCTTCGCTTATTAAGATACTTGGGGTATTATGTACCTCCTCCCACTTTATCCGGATAAATCCGGCACTTAGGTTTCCTTGTGCTCTATGTCTTCAAAGCTTAGAGCTATCTTCTTTCTTGATAGGAGCTTCATTCTAGGGTCCCGAAATCTGGAGACAGGCCAATGGTTATAATAGAGCAGGGGGAATAGCAGAAAGGACTTTTAATGCCGCCGACGGGATAATCGATAATATAACCACAACTATAGTATTTTCTTACTATAAACTGAATACTTATAGAGAAATAGCCAAAGAACAGGAGCAAACTGATTATAGCTTTATATATTTATATAGTAGAGATTTAAGACCCCTAAACTATGAAGTTATTCCGGCACATAGGGTTTTCCGCCACGTAGGGATGGACGTTACACACTTGGAATCTTTCCGGTTTGGGCAAGGTTTAGCTTCCTAGGTCTGAGTACTCCAAGAGTATATTTAGGCTAGTTCATTTTTCGGCTCTATAGATCTTTATGTAAAAATAGGCTCTTAACCTCTCTTATCTTTTCACTTATATCTACGATTTCTTTGTTACTAGTTACCTCTATTTACTCGGCTTTAACCTACGTTAATTAAATAAGTTATAGGAAATATTATATAGTTAATTCTATATCTATATCTTACTCAAGAATTTCTAGTAATAAGATTTAGATTACTCTAAATAGTAGTAATACTAGAGATTAAGCTATTATAAAACCCCTCTTATATTATATAAATAATACGAGAGATGTCCTAGTAAAAAGTATCTAATATGTCTTATTACGTATTATTTTAGATACTCGAAAAATATCTAGACTTTAGTTCTAAGTCGTCTAATCAATAAAGAAGAATTCGAATATTAGTTCTATATTTTTAGGAAGAGATAATTAAAAGATATTATAGTTACTTAGGTTAAATGAAGTAATACTAAGTTATAGATAAAATAATATTAATTTATATTAAGATATTTATTATATAATTGAATATTTACTTATATTATAGGACTTTCGCCTTATAGGGATATTAGTTAACTTATATCTAAGTTAAGATCTCTTCTAGAGATTATACTTAATAGTATATCCTTATTATATTAATTTAAAAGCTACTTAGTAATAATAAAGATACCTATAAATATAGTATAGATAAGGGTAACTAGAACTTATCTACTCACTTTGCCCGCCTCTGTCACGGGTACGGTATTCAGGGCTTAGAAAGCAAGGTAGAAGGTCCCTTATGAAGACGATTTAAAGCTAAGGAAGGGAAGACTAGAATATAGGAGGTTGTGGGAGTATATGTGCACCCCACAATACGCTAGTCCACATAGGGCTTAGCTTCCTAAATTTCCCTAGGTGTACTCTATCCAGATTCCCTTAGCGAAGCGGCCGCGTCACGTGGTAGCGTAGGACATGGGATATAGGACATAGGATATGGGACATGTAGGCTATAGGACATGGGACATAGGATATGGTCAGGTGACTAGGTGGAATATCGTCACAATTACCCCCCCCTTTAGAGTAAGCTTGCCCTCGAGCTTAGGAAAAGTCATTATCCCTATCGTTTTCAGTTTTTTCGGTGGTTCTTGTAGTACATATATATATTACATGATTATAGACATGTCCGAGGTCATGTGACTTGTGAAGGTATATCGTTGTCCTTGCGTAGTTATGGTTAAATATCGTCTCTTATATAGTCTAGCTAGTATTGAAGGTTACATAGAGGTCCTAGTAGTTCGGTATTATTACTATGCTTCTCGTAGAAACGTTATAAGGCTAGAGGGCTATTACTTAGTATTGAGGCCAGATACTAGTTAGGATCTTCGTCCCAATCTACCTACTAGATCTTATACTTTAGCCTCTTTCTTACTAGCTTCACCGCTAGGATCCGTTCTATGTCGTATTCCTATTCTCTATCCTCTAGAACTACTAGCGGAGGCTCTAGATTAGCTTAACCTAGTAGAGGGTTT
>JAJTUR010000276.1:0-34288 GCA_021399475.1 Hyaloscypha finlandica
AAGGAGACGGAATAGGCCTAGGGCTCGTTGTTTATAGTCACGAAACTCCCTATATTCCGGTCGTAGCTAAGTATAGAGAAAGCCAGAATATAGGAGCTAGTGCTATAGTCTATAACGAGAACTAGAAGGCGTCACTAGGGCTATTGAATACGCTAGTAGTAAAGCAAAGAGAGGGGAGCTTTTTAATATCTATACAGATAACTAAGCTAGTTTACTGAGACTAAAAACTCCTTCTAATAAGCTAGGACAAAGTCAATAGATTAGAGCTATATTAGCTACTAAGGCCCTTAAAGCTAAAGGAGCTAATATAGAACTAATCTGGGTCCCAGGGCATAGGATATAATAGGGAACGAAGAAGTAGACGTACTAGCCAAAATAGGTACTACTTCTCCTATATTAGAACCAGAATTAGTAAAAACCTCCTTTGCTTTCCCTAGGGGTCCCAGATTAATAAAGTAAAGAAACAGGAGTATAGCTTACTTCTAGAGTCTTATACTAGACTAGCATCCTAACTAGAATCGTATAGTAATATATATCCGTAGAAAATATCCAAAAAGATACACTTACCTTTAGGAACACTAAGGCCCCTAGCTAGTGCCTTCTTCTAATTAAAGCTAGGCCACGGATATCTAAAGTCCTATTTACATAGGCTAAAAATAGCGTCTAATAACAAATACAAATGTGGCAAAACTGAGAATGCAAAGCACCTCCTCTTATATTACGAGCTATATAAGGAGGAACGATTTAGACTATTTAGTTTATTCTAAGGAAGCTTAGACACTAGTACTTTTAACTTACGAATCCTATTATATATAGAGGTTAGTATACTAAATATACTAGTATTCTTAAAGAAACTAGTATAATATATAAGGAAATAGTATATTAAGAGAAATATAGAGGAAGTAGAAGAAGCTAGAGTAGTAGAAGAAGTAGAAAGTAAGGAAGAAAGTAAAGCTAAAAGTGAGGGAAAGTGACTAGGAGCTATGAGAGGAAGTAGAGGTAAAGGAGGTAGAAATAAGAGAAGGGGAATAATAAAAGGAGAATAGTAATTAGTAAAGGAATTCGCGATTTATACTTATTTCTTTATTTCCTTAAGTTATTATTTTACTAGGTACTTAGTCACGTGCCTAGGGTAGATAAAGTCCGATCTAAATCTAGTTTAAATATAATTTAAGTTAAGCTTATAATTTAAGCCTTATTTAATATTAATTTAAAACCGATTTGAAATTAATTTAGTATTAGATAATTTAAGTACTTAAATTCGATTTTAAGTTTAAGTTAGCTTATAAGTATTTTAGTGTTTTATAAGTATTTTATAAGTATTTTAAAATAGTTTTAATAGTTTATAAGTAGTTTAGAAAATGTCACGTGACTTGCATATATCGCTCCTTTATTCTTAATTTACCTTCCTAATTAAAGTCTATTATTTAAATTTCGCTAGAGCTCTAATAATTTAATAAGCTATACTAGTGTCTTATAACCCTAAAAATCACGTGATTTAGCGCGACATATATATATAGGCGCTATAATATATAAAGATAAAGATATATATTAATTAACTTAAAATTAAAATTAAAAATAGGTTTTTTTTAATTAAAAGTTTAAACCTAATTTAAGCTTACTTTAAAACACCTAAGCTAATACCCGTTTTATTATAACGAGATAAGTTAAAATCGACTTTAAGCTCGGTTTAAATCGTCCTAAAATCACGACTTAAACCTAGCTTAAAACTATTTAAAGCTTAATTTAAAATAGCCTTAAATTAGTTTAAGTACTATAAGGGTATAGTAAAGTATATCTCTTATTATTTATTATACTTATATTAGAAATTAGTACTATATATTAGCTACTAAGACTCACGCTAGCCTTAGCTAGCTATAACTATATAGTTATAAACTAATAAAGTATATTAAAAGGAAAGAAAAAAAGGAAAAAAAGGGAAAAAAATAAGTTAATATATATATCTTTAGTATATCTCATAGCTTTATAAATTAATTAAGAATCCTTATTTTCTAAGAACTTATTCTAGTATACTAGCTTAGTGCTTTTAATAGTATTAAAATAGATGTTTTCTATATTCTAGAGTTCTTATTTATAGAAAATATACCTTAAGGCTTTAGACTTATAGTTATAATATAGTATAATTTATATAAAGTCTTTAAGTCCTTATTTACTAGGGTTTGAATATGGACTAGTAATAGATTTTGGAATACTATTACTAGCTTTTATTATTCTATTTATAAAGTCTTTAGTTAATAAGTCTAGTTCTTAATTTATACTATTAATAGAAAGGGTATATTATTAAGGCTATTAATGAGATAACTTATAATTTTTCCTAGTTTACTTTTCTAGTATTAAATCTAACTAGAGTAGAACTAGAGCTAATAGTCGATTTATTAATAGTAAATAGAACCCTAGAGTAATTAGAACCTAATTCTAGTAGTACTTACTAGTCTTTAATCTTAGTTACTATTCTACTAGTAATAAAACTCAAGTCTAATATAGAGGAAGTAAATATATTAGATCTATAGAAGGTACCTTCCCCTAGTTTATTTAATAGCCTTAAAGAGTAAGTCTCTATATAGCTAATTAAATAGTAATATAAGTACTAAGGAGTCTTAGGGGATCTTATTAAGATAATATATATTAAAATCACTTAGTAATAAAGAGCTATCCTCGAGAGTAGTAAGTAAAATACCCCCTCTTAGTATAGTTAATATACTATTATTATCTTCTAAGTGAATTATATTATAGAAATTAATTAGTTATATTTTTAGTATACCTAGACTTAATTCTATAATTAGGTAATTAGGATTACGTAGTGAGTTTAAGGCTAGACTAGCTTATAACTCGCGAGTTATATAAAATAAGGTTCTAAGCCTTAAGGTATTATAGTTCGAGAGTATTTAATAAAAACTAAGGTATATAATAGAATAATATTCCCGATTATTATCCCTTATTATTACCTAAGGCTCTTAAATTACTAGAACTTTAATATCTAGTTCTATAGCTAACTCTAAGACATTTTTAGTAGTAATACTATTACGATTTATATTAACTTATAATACTTTAATATAGTTACTTATTAATAGTAATATTAGGAGTCGCTATAGCTATAGTAGCTTATTTAATAACTAAATAAACCTCACATTACTTTAAGCTAGTAGAATAGGTAATACTTAAGTAATTAGAGTATTTAGTAGTTACGTAAGGGCATTTTTTACTCTTCTTTTTATAAATAAAGTAATAATAATTCTTAGTTATATAACCCTCACTATATAGTAAGTACTTGGGTCCTTTTTATAAATAGAATCTAAGTATTTATACCCTATATACCTAGTATATTATATAGTACTAGAGATAATATAATATTTTACTACTTTAGTAGAGATTCCGGCTATAAGGAGTCTATTTTTAATAGCCCTATTAGCTTAAGCCTTAGTAGGGAATATTACTACTACTAAACTAGTTTACTAGAGTCCTAAGTCTCTCTTTTCCTTAGAAGTAGCCTAATAAGGCTAGCTAATAAGCTCTAGTCCTTTATTAAAGGTCTTAATCTCTTCTAGGACTAAGTCTATTCCCTTATTTATATTAAACTCTCGAATAAGTAATCTATAGATAATAACTTTATATTATAGTTCTCCTTTTTATATACTTATAACTAAGGGAAGTACCCCCTTTATAGTAGCTTTATTTTAAACTAGAAAATTAGAATTAAACTTAGGGGTAGTATTTACTATAATATTACCCTTTAAGGAAAGAGAGACTATAGAGATTACTAATCCCTTAATCCCCTTATTACGGAAAGTAGAATTAAGTAAATTACGAGTTAAAATAGTAGAGAACGAGCTAGCCTACTCTATATGAGCTAATAGGAAAGTACTTTTCCTAGAGAGGGCCTTTAATTTTATACTAGTATTATAGGTACTAGAATTACTAGGTAGTTTCTTAGTATTATAAGTACTACTACTACTAGTAAATATATTAGTACCTTTTCCTCCCTAATTTTTAGACTTAGTATATAATACTAAAGTCTATTCCTTTTCCGAGTATAATTATAAGTCTTCTATAGTGATTTTAGCCTAAGTAGTATAGTATAGCTAGCTATATATTATCGATTTTCGCGATTTTAGGTAGTTTTAATATTTAGATTATATAATTATAGATATATCTAAGATTATGTGACTTTAGTATTTCGTATAAGAAGGCTAGAGTTTTTATAGCTATAGAGTAATAATTATATATTACTTTTATATCTTAAGTTCTATATACTTATATACTAATTTTATACTACTTTATGTTTACTTTATAGTTATTATTTTTTGGTATTTTTATTATTAATCGATTTTATACTCTATAGCGTTTTATATGAGTTTTTTTATCTTATTACGTTTTCCCTCTTATAGTAAGCTTCTCTAAGGTAGTTCTAGCTTAAGTAACTAGTTTAGCTTAAGTTCTTAACTAATTTTCGATCTATTTAGTAGTATTTTCGAGGTTTATTACTTAAGAAGCTAATAAAGTACTAGTATAGTGAATCCGGCTGAATTCTATATATTCCCTAAAGATTTCTACTAAATCTAGTAGTCTAGATTACTAGTTATATAACTAGGTAATACTAATAGCTTTAAGTAATAAGCTATAGGCTTCACGGATTAGTAATTTAGCTTCGTTCGAGGCCTAGTTCTAAAATTAATATTAGTTTTCGAGGATTTAGTATTCCTTATTAATATCGCTATTAATATCGCTTAAGCTAGGGCTACGCTTTAGCCTATTCTAGATATAGCTTATATAAGCTATATTAGCCGAATTAGTCGAGGGAAAAGGAGCTACGAGTTCGTCTAAAGAGATAGAGTTTATAGTTAAATTAAAGCTAAAACGAGCCCCTTAGCTCAGGCGAGCTAGTAGGGATATAGTAAGTAAATCTAGCTATTCTATAGGGCTTTCTAGAAGCTCTCTAAGGTCTTAGGGATCTGTAATAGGGGGGCTAGAGCCTAGAGGGTCTAGGGGGGCTATTTAGCCTCCTCTAGCTCTACTTATAGTAGGTTCTAGAGGCTAGGGCTAAAGGGCTAAAGTATATTAAGTAAAGTCTAAAGGTAAATAAAGTCCTTAAGTAAAAGTAAGGGGAGTGAAAAATCCGGAAAAAAAGTTAGTATAAACTAGGGTAATAAGAAGGGCTATATAAGCTAGTATCTATAGAGAGTGAGTTATATATACTAGTTTTATTATAAGGTAATACCTCCTTCTAATTAACCTCTATAAAGCTATTCCTATAGGGAAATAAAAGCCTTAATCTCAATAATCCTAGCCCTAAACCCGAATATAACTATAGTAATAACTAAGGTAAAGTAAGTATAATTCCCTCTATTATTCCTCTGAAATATAAGAGAGGATAACCTCGTAAAATACTACCTAAAGTTATAGTATTCTTATAAGATAATAGAATTAAAGTAGAAGGGATAAGAGATATATACCTAATAAACGATATTTAGTACGAGGACTCTTATTAAGCTAAAATCGAAGGACTCCTAAAAAAGGGTATCTTTAAGGTTACCTTATATTTAGAGGTACTAGAGGGAGTATATATCTTTAACTCTAGGTTTATTAATAAGATTAAGAATAAGGGTACTAATAAAGAGCTTCGTAAATCGAGACTTATTATTTAAGTATATAATAATTAAGAGAAGTATACTATATTAACTTAATTACTAATTATTTAATATATTAACTAGAGAATTATCCTTATTATTACTACTATAATAACCGAAATTATAGGGCTTTACTTATAAGATATCTTATAGGTATATATTTAATTAATAACTCTCCTAAATCGCGATTTTTATATAAAACTACTACGAGAGCTTACTAAATACCTTTACTTATAGGACGATTTAGTCCTAAAGGTTATAAAACTATTATATAATATACTAGAAGCTAGAAACTACTAGTTTAAGACTTACTACTCTTACTATATTAACGAACTTACTATAGAATAATTAACTTATAACCTATACCTCTTATATAATAAGTAACTATTCGATATAGTAAGCTTATAAACTAATAATACTCTAATTATTAGTAATAACGATTTCCTAGAAATAGAGTAATTAAAGCTTAAGGAAGCTTAATTCCTAGCTAAGGAATAAGAATAACTTACCTTTAACTATAATCTAAAGTTTAATAGAGGTATTATATATACCGAAACTACTAAAACCTCCGAAAATACTATAAATATAGAAACTAATATTACTAGAATTACTCTTATATAAGAGTACTAGTATAGTAACCTCAAGACTATATTAACTAAGAACTCTACTATAATAAGTAATAGAGGTACTATATATACGAACCTTATAATTAAGGAATAATATATAGCTTAATGAGCTTAGGGAGCTTATATTACATTAGTTTATTAACTCGAAGTGTCCTATAACCTCGTAATAGCCGCTTAAGCTATTAAACCTATAGAAAACGATATTAGTTTACTTAATAAGCGCTTCTAGTAATAAGTTAAGAATACTACTAAGGGACTATAATTTATAAAGCTAAATAAGGAGACCCTCTACTTAATTATATTAACTAATTTATCCTTTATAAATAATAAAGATTTATCCTTATAAATAAGCTATATTCTAGCCTTAGCTAATACTACTTAGAATACGAATATTTTCTACTAGTTATCTATAAAGTATAAGAGAGTTACCTAAAGTATACTAGCCTTTAAGCTATATAATATAGTATATAGCTTTAATATAGGTATTATAGTTAAGTTAATAGTTAATAGAGCTCTAGAGATTAATCTATTACTAGTCGTCTATATAGACTCGAGATCGCTATACGAGTACCTTATAAAGCTTAGAACTATATAAGAAAAGTGACTTATAATCGATGTAATATATCTCTACTAGGTATATAAATAAAGAGAGATTATAGAGGTTAAGTAGATTAAGGGAGAATCGAATTATACTAACTCTATAACGAAACTAAAGCTTATAAATACCCTTAAGTGCCTAATTAATACGAATACTATATAACTAGATATAGAGGAGTAAGTTAAATACGAATAAGGTAATAGATAAAGTAAAAGAGAATAAGAGAGGGATATATTAGTAAGAGAATAATATATAAAAGTAGGGATATTAATAAGAGAGTATCACGTGGATATATAGTATAGTTAGAGAGCGTGGGACTAGGCCTAATTAGGAAACTAGTATATATTTAATAAGAAATTATATTTTTTAATATTTTTAGAGAGCTTCTAGTATTTAATTATACTTTTATAAATTATTATATACTATATTATATATATAGCTTATCCCGTAGACTAGACCTAATTAGGTATAGTAGAGGTTTAGGAGTATAGTTTAGTAGCTTAACCTCTTAAACTAAATTCCTAAACCTCTATAATATATTACTTTACTAATAATAAATATAACGAGTATTCCATAACTACACGTAATAATACTTAGTATTTCTAGTAAACTAATACTAAGTATATAGTAATAAAGGTTATAGGGAGTTATAGTTTTTAGTTTAATATACCTCTAGGAATCTATAACGTATTCTATAATAAGCTCTTCTAACTAACTATAATAGACTCGCTATTATATTAGTCCTAGGACAACTCGTAGTTATAACTATAGCTTATAAGAGATAAAGACGAGTATGAAATCGAGTAGACTTTTAATAAGAAGTATATAAGACGAGGCTAAGAAGTCTCAAAGAAGTTACTTATAAAATAAAAGAGTTATACTTACCTTATATAAGAGCTATACTTTATACTAGAGGAAATATTAGCTTTAGAATCCTAGGAAGAGAGTATTAGATAAAAGGAAATTTTACTTATATATTTATAGGGCTAGTATTTATAAGTAAGGAAGGGGGTAATATAATAAGTCGAGACTTAATTAATATACTTAGCTAGAGAGCCTTTACTTAGGTTATATAATCTCAGATATATCTATAGTTATATAATATACCTCCTTTAGTTAATAGAGTAACCTAAGTATTACTTAGGGAGCTCGGATACCTTAAGGAATATAGTTCTTATCCTTACTTCTTTTTCCTCTTCTCTTTTCTCTTTAGAGAATTCTATTTAGTTAATTAAACTACTAGCCTTCTTTATATAAAGGCTTAGCCCGTGATACTAAGAGCTCCCGGAATCTCTATTAAATAAGTTAAGTAGCTTAATCTTAATTCCTTTACCCTAGTATAATACTCTTATCTTTACTAAGTTAATTATTTACTAAACTATTAAACTAGAGAAGACATAATTAAAGACCTTAAAAATAATAGTCTAGTCTATAGTTTCCTTTACTAATACTTTATATACTAGCTAGATGCCTTAAGCTTAATAAAAAGTGTATTAGATAATATAGTAATAATATAAAAGCTTAATTATATTTTTTAGGTATATTTTTATATAATCTTATTATTATTAAATTATATTAATATAAATAAGTTTAATAGAAGTCCTGATTTATATAGACCTAGCTCTAATATTAGTAGCTTATTAAAAATAGCTCTTAATAAAGTTAGAATTAGGCTAGATAAGTTCTTTAAAGGGCTAGATCTCCTTAGTAGCCACGACCTCAACTCGCTAATTTATACTATACTAGTTATTATACTTTTTCTAGGTTAGGGTGACATTAGCCTTAGTACCTAAGGCTACTAACCTTATATAGCTAAGTTTACTAGTAATCTTCGAGAAATCAAGCCACAGCTTTGGATCGGGTCCTTAGATAGCTTTATTAGAATATCTAAGCTTAGGGGTATATTGCAGCTATCCCGACATGACACCAAGGAAGTCCCCTAGTAATATCGGGACGACTAGGCACAGGGCCATAACTACCCTAGAGGTAGGAACCCTATCGCGTTTTCGCTTTCTATTTAGGGGCCTTTCATAGGGTACGAGACATATATAAATAGCATTATTGCGCTCCGATTAACCGTTAATGCCGTCTCGAAGGACTTCTATACTGCTTTGTAACGATAGCTCTTCCGGCTGTAATATGTAATCGAAGCTCGCTAGGTACAACTACTATTCTTCTCGATTCAGTCCTCGCGTTCCGTTTACCTAGTTGATTCGAGCAACTTTCGATACTTGCGACTCTTTCACGACAACTGTCTGGTGGAGGATGACATTCCGTTGTCAGCATATAAACCCGATGGCGAGGCGGAGTGGCAGAGAGCACGAGAGAGGGAATTTGTGGAAAGTGCACACAAGTTCTTGCATGGTAAGTATGTTATATATATCAGAACACTCGACATGTATGTGGTTCCTGACACTTAGCAACGCCAATTGGCGTCCCTAGAAATCACATACGATGTTAGAACAAGCCTGGGTCCCACTACGTCCCCGGATATGTACCTTGGATTCCCCAGCCACATCTACTTCATACTCAAAGGCTTTGATAAGGACCCATCTTTCAGCAATTACACCTCAGCAAACCTGAGGCGGCTCACTGAACATAGTCTTGAGTGTGCACCACTTGTCAATTATTCATTCGAAGCTCCGGCTCCAGAGTTGTGCTTTCCCCTGGCCGTATTCTATGTCCTTGGCACGATTGCTGGTGGAAAGGCGACGTCAGGAATTACCTTCGCTGTGTCTATCCTTAAGAGAGCGACTGGTGCTGCGGTGGCTTCGCTGTCCTTTGAGGGGCTAGCAAGATTCGCAGATGCGAAGCAGAAGAGTCGTCATATACCACCCGTGATCGCCGTTACCATTGCTGGACCAATGACAACAGTATGGCTTGCATATTGCAAGATCGATAATGAGCAAACGCGAGACAAAGTGAGATGCCTCATCCTCCATTCTGGGTTCTGTGCTGATATCAAGGAAGGAAACGATACGCATTTGGGATAGTGATGTCAGCAAGATGTGGCATGCGCTTCAATTCTGTCACATAAACAATTTTAGGCCCAGAAGAGGAGATTATTGATGGAGGTCCATGGTCACGAGATATCTCGATCAATGGCGAATCGGTACTCTCCATGTGTGCCGATTAGTCCTGCTAATTAGCCCGCCACTGATCGGGCCCCGTACAACAAATGCGGCAACCTGCATTAGCTGAGCCAGCCACGAGGAAAAAGGAGTTGCAGCCGCATCGTATCAGGAGATCGTGGGCTGACGGTACATGAGGCATTGGTGGATTTGGTTGGTTGATCATCCCCGCGTTGACAGGCAGCAACTGATGAGGGGATAACTGAGACAGCCGCATCAGCTACGCCAGCCACCGGAACGGTACATACCGCGTTCCCCGCAGCTGATGTTTTCAGGGCAACCAATGACTCGGATTACCTCCGTCGTTGTGGAGCCGACTGGGGAATCTCCCGTGCGTGAAAAAGATACTGTATCGAATCGTTTTCAGCTCCTCTTGGAATTTATCATATGATTTCTTCTTTAGTCGGAGTTGCAGGACGACAAGACCTGAAGCGGCTGGACACGTGTGAAACATGCAGCACACGAGAATAGCCAACCAGTACTTCGTCGTGGTGAGGCAGGCGCCGAGAGCATAAGCGGACAAAGGAGCATAATAATACAAGACAGAGGGGAGTCCCAGAATCATCATCTCTCCCTCGATTGACTACCCCTCGTGTTTGCTCCTATAGCACGGCCAAGTCACCTTCTCTTGTGCTTCCCATACCCGCCACCTCGCTTCCCCACTTCCATCAAGCAGCCCTCCACCATGCGCTTCTCCATCATCACCACCGCCCTTGCCTTCGCCCTCTTCGGGTCGGCGAGGGCCGGCCCGGGCGTCTCCCCGGCCTCGGTTACCAAGAGTACCGACCCGGGCTCGTCGTTCAACATCGACAAGGTCGTCACCACACCACAAATCCCACCCAAGCCGGATGTGGTGCTCCTGGTCGATGTGACTGGCAGCATGGGCTCGACCATTGCCAACATCAAGACGAACCTGGACAGCGTCATCTCCAGTGTCACCGCCACGCAGCCGGGTGCCCAGTTTGCCGTGGCCAGCTTCGGCGACTTTGCCGACTCGAACGCATTCCAGGTGAACCAGGCGCTGACGACCGACGTCGCGAAGCTCCAGGCCGCGGTCAACTCATTGAAGGCGGTGGGCGGCGGGGACCTCCCCGAGGACTGGATCAACGCGCTCTATAAGCTGTCGACGGGTGCTGTCACCTTCCGCAGCGACAGTAGCCGGATCATTGTTCTCGTCGGCGACGCGCCCAGCCACGACCCCAGCGGCGGGCACTCCCTGAGCGACGCCATCAAGGCCCTTCAAGCCCAAAGCATCCGCGTCATTGGCGTCAACGTCCAGAGCCTCGATGCCACGGGCCAGGCCACGGCCGTGACCACTGCCACTGGCGGCGTCATCATTGGCTCCGACGCTAACGCGGTGACCAAAGCCATTATCAGTGGGCTGAAGAACCTCGATGTGATCGTCAAACCCAACGTCGTCTCCTGCGACGCGGGCCTCACCGTCACCTTCAGCCCGGCCCAGATCCAAGTGAACAGCGGCGCCACTGCCACCTTCCACGAGACGGTGCAGATCGCCAGCGGCGCCACCCAGGGCGCCACCCTGCACTGCTCCGTCCGCTTCCTCCTGAACGGCACGCCAGGCGGCGACCCCTTCGTCCAAAGCATTGTCGTGATGGTCAACAAGAAGCCGAAGATTTGCCGCACCTGTGTTCCGTACCCGGGCCAAAACCTGTGCCATATCACAACGTCCTGTGCGCCGACGCCGTTCGGAACAATGTGCCTGACACGGCCCGGGTACAAGGCGGATGGCGCCGCCGACGACGATGTCACCGTGCAGTGGCGGATGAATTGGCCGTCACCTGGCCAAGAACACCGTGTTGCCGTCAAACCGGGCACATCGGCGGATACGCTGTGCAGTTCGAAGTATTCAGGGCCGGATGTCTGCAAAGAGGTGTCGATTGCTGACTGCTCGACGGCGGCATTAGAAGATGTGCACTATGATGCCAATCAGCAAGTGATCGCTAATAGTCAGCAAGTGATCGGCAATGAAGAATTGTGAGTGATAGATAAAGGGGTTCTTTAGAGGAAGGAGGCACTGCGGACCTTGTAGATTTTATAAGGCTAGACAAAGAAAAGGCCGCTGGAAATTTCTCGTCCACGTCTCAATAGTCGGTTAGCTGTCACGGGACGTTTACTTACCTAGCTATACGTAGCCTAGTATTAAGGCCGGACCCGATTCGGACATATAATCTTATGAGTATAGAAAAGGAGTTCTTAGGACGTTTTCCTCTCTTCCTCTTTTCTTCCCTTTATCTTTAGATTCTCCTTAATAACTAATCTATACGATTACTCTAGCTAGCCTCTAAAAGTACTCCTTTACGCCTCTTCTTTACTTATAAGCTTATACGCTATTATATATATCTTTTTTTTTACTTAACCTCGTCTTCCTCCCTTTAAAGTAATAAGCTCACCGGAGACTATCCGGGTAGTGTCCGACTATAAGTTACTAGAGTATTTCATAATAACTAAGGCTCTTATAACTTAGTAAGCTTAATAAGCTAGGGTCCTCTCTTAGTTCAACTTCTAGATTTAATACTAGCTAGGAGCTATGAACTATATAGATACCCTAATTAGAAGAGAATAAGACTATAAGAAATAGTTAGCTAGAAGAATCGCTTTTAGAACTTAGTCTCTCCTAAGACTAGAATAACTAGACTCTAGTATTTAATAAAAGCTTCCCCTAGTACTTATTAAGTTATCTCTTATTAACTCTCTAGTACTTATTAAGTTATCTCTTATTAACTCTCTAGTACTTATTAAGTTATCTCTTATTAACTCTCTAGTACTTAATTTAATTAATAACTTACTAAGGACTAACTAGACTTCCCCCTTACTTAAGGAACTCTATAAGAAAGTTAAGACTAATAAAGATTAAGCTTTAGATAATAAATTACTAAAATATAAGGATAAGCTTATGGTTACTAATAAGGAACTAGTAATAATATATACCTTTATATACTCTAAAAAGTTTATCTAGAGTAAATAATACTAAGGTATAGATCTTCGAATCTAGTAAAATAGCTAATATTAAGCTCTTTAAGAGATCTAAGTAAAAGTATACTATTACTAGTATTTTATCCTTAGTATAAGAATTAAAACTTTAGATTAGTTTAGTTATAATAATATTAACTAAAGAGTTATACTACTTACTTTTATCCTTAATATACTTCTAGATAATATTAAGATATTCCTTCTATACTCTAGGTTATTACTTAAGTATTATTAATTATCTTATAATTTAGACTTATTCTTTAAGCTATTTTAGTACTAAGTTATTAAGTAATATAAGCTTTAATTCATCGAGTAATATAGGTCTTATAATATTACTCTTATAGATTTATATTTCATTTATCTAATTCGAGGAATATTAGAAGCTATATTAATTCAAAGAATACTCTCTTTTATTTATAGTATTTATTAGTCTATTAAGATTAAGAGAGTTTAGTATATTATAATTAGTAATTACTTTACTTAATACTAAAATACTTAATTAACCTTCTTCTAGAATAAGTACTAGAGAGCTTAATTATTTAGAGTATTAGTAAATATATTTAGCTAAATAATTATATTCTTCTAAATATAAATCCTTACTAAATATTATATAGTAATATTCTATATAAGCTCTCTAAGTCTTATTTCCTTCTAAAGCACTTTCTAAGGTCTTCTTATTAGAATTAAGTAATATATAATAAGATATATTCTAGGGTATTACTATAAATATAAGCTTATATTATATAAATATATAAAGTTTACTTACTTAGTATCTCTTATCTCTATACTTTATTTATATTTAACTTCTATTTTTTAAATTACTTAATTTTACTTCTATTAACTAATACCTTATAATAATAAAATATAGTTAATTTCCTTTCTTTAAACTCTCTCTTATAAGCTTTTATAACTATAAAGCTTATCTTTTTTAAAGAAATATTCTACTTAAACTTCTATTATTTAAGTTTAATTTTCTATTAGTATTTACTAAGACTTATTAATAAATATTTTAATAAAAGCCTAAGATAACTACTTACCTCTAATTTATACTATATTCTTACTTAAACTATTATATTATTTCTTTAAGAGTCTTATCTTAGTCTATATACTTACTTTAGATTTCGTTTTTATATAACTCTTATCCTAGATTATTATATTTAAGGACTATAAGTTTACTAGATTATAGCTACTAAGAATTAGATAATACTAAATATTTTATAGCCTTACCTAAAAGTTACCTTAATATAAGTATTTATCAGTTCACTAGTAACGCGTAGTACTATTATATAGTCGTGGAATACTAATTACGTAGGTTAGTGAAGTTATTATTATTTTCTAGTAAGTAGGGATTATAGTATTAAGGTTCTAATATGTGATCCCTAAATACGCTAAGACTAATTAGTACTAGTGTCTGGCATATCCCGTTTCTTATATGTCCCATGTCTCATGTCCTATATATAGGAAATTATATAACGTAAATCATATAACCTTCGGGAAACTAGTTATATTAATAAGAGCAACTACCTGAAAAACACGAAAACCGACGTAAAAGTACTAAAAACGCACGAAAAATAGTGTCCCCTATTCGTATATAGATTTCTTAATCCGGCCTAGTGCTAGATTATCCCTAAGTACTTAGTATACTCTCCTATATACCTATATCCCTCTATATACCCATTCCTCCTATTTCATATATTTATTCCTTTTATTTCATATATCCCTATTCGCGTTCGACTTATTCCTTAATATCTAATTATATAGTATTCGTATTAATTAGATACTTGAGGGTATTCGAGGGCTTTGATTTCATTATTAAGTTAGTAGGATTCGATTCTCCCTTAATCCACTTAACTTCTACGATCTCTCATCGTTTATAAGCTTAGTAGAGGTATATTACGTTAATTATGAGTCGCTTTTCTCGTATAGTTCCTAGCTTAACTAGGTATTCGTAGAGGGACTTCGAATTTGTGTAGACGACTAGCGAGACTTCTATTTCGAGTATTCTATTAATTATAGTCTTAACTAAGCTACCTATATTAAAACCGTGAGCTATACTATATAGTTTAGAAGCTAGAACGCTTCTAGTGACTCTCTTATACTTCGTAGATAACTAGTAGATAATATTAGTATATCTAGAGCTATCTACTAGAACTAGAACGTATCTAATCTAAGAGGAGAAGTCTCGATTACCTATAAAAGAGGCGTCCGTAAAGATAATTAGGTATAGGGACTCCTTATCTAGCTTAATGAAATATAGTCTTCTAGCGGCATTTTCGATTTACTATTAAATACGCTTATTAAGGGCTTTAATATTAGTTTCTATAGGTTCGATAGCTTAAGCGGCTACTAAGTAGTTATATAAAGCCTCTAGTTAGTAAGTTAATATAATATATATTCCTCGAGCTCACTAAGCGATATATTATTCCTTAATTATAAGGTTTTAATATATAATACCTCTATTACTTATCCTAGTCGTATTCTTAGCTATTACCGGGTAAAGGTTACTATACTAGCGTTCTTATATAAGGGTAATACTAGTAGAATTAGTGTAAATAATACCTCTATTAAACTTGAGGTTATAGTTAGTCGTAAGACATTCGTACTCCTTAGCTAGGAATTTAGCCTCTAGAAGCTTTAGATACTCTACCTTAGCGAAGTCGTCGTCTCTAAGGAATAGAGTATTATTAGTCTAAAGGCTAATAATTCTAAAGAGACGATTACTATAAAGGAGGTAAGGGTTATACGTTAATTACTTTATAGCTAGCTCGTTCGTATAGTGAGAGTAATAGGTCTTAAACTAGTAGTTTCTAGCTTCTAGTACTCTATAGAGTAGTTTTACGACTTTTAATACTAAACTATCCTCTAGATCTAGCTCTCTTATAAGCTTAGGAGGTGAGTTAATATAGAAATCGCGATTTAGTAAAGTTAATAATTAGATATAGGCTTGTAATATATCCCATAAATATAGTCCTAAGGTATCTATAGTTATAGTAGTAATATAGAGGATAACTCTCTAGCTAATATATTAAATTATTAGTAATTACGTTAATACTATATGTTTCTTACTATTATTATAAGCTTATACGACTAGTCTCGACTTCTTATACTCCTTTTCTATACCCTTATTCTTAATCTCGTTAATAAAGCGGGAATTAAAGATATATACCTCTTCTAGTACCTAAGATCTAGAGCTAACCTTAAATATACCCTTTTCTAGGAAGCTAGCGACTTTAGCTTATTAGGAATTATTATATAAGCCGTCGTCATTATCTTATAGGAATACTATTATATTAGGGTACTTACGGGGTTATCCTCTACTATACTTTAGTAGAATAATAAGAGGAATCATGTCTATATTACCTTCATCTTTGTCATGGAGTTCGGGGTTATAGAGTTTAGGATCACGTTTAGGTTCGTTATTAATCTTTATATCCCCTTTATAGAATAGCTTTATAGAGGTTAATCGAAAGATAGTATTACTATGTAGTAAAGCTAGTACGTACGACTCTTTGTCTATAGCTACGAGCTTATATAGTCTCTCCTAATTACCCTTCTAGCTAGTATTCCCCTCACATTATACTAGAATATTCGAATTTAGTATAAGGTTATAGATATTAGTTATAGAGGGTCCGTTTCGTGTATTTAGAGCATCTTTAACTTAATACTTAGCTCATAGGTTCTAAATCTCCGCTATCGCCTTCTTAAGGGCCGCTAATCGCTAGGAGACTAAAGGTAATAGTAGGTCGTATTTAGTTAATTAAGGTAGTATACCGTAAACCAGGAGTATAAGAACTATACTACTAATACCTATAGTATTATTTAGAGCTTTAAAGGCTATCTATAGTACTATTTCCTTCGTAATTCCCTTGACTTTAGCTATAATAATTAGGTAAGTGTATCGAATTAAGCTATAGTAGTACTCGATAATTCCTATAGAGTAGTATACTTCTATAAGGACGATTTTCACCTTAGTTCCTATAGTATTCGTAAGTTAAGCGAACTCTTTACTTATAAACTACTTTCCGGCGTCTATAACGATCTAATTAGGAGGACCTAAATAGGTATTAATCTAGTATAGCTTTAGGGCGTCCTAGGTATATACGGTACTAATATTCTAGAGCTAATAGCCCCCATGGTATTTAGTACCTTTATCGACTATATAAAGCACAGATTTCCCGGAGATATAGAAGATATCGATAATAATCGAGAAATTAAAGCTTATATCGTCTCTTAAGTTAAATCTAAATTATCTAGGGGATACTCCGTTCTTTTAATAGTATTCGTAGTACTTTATAAGGTATTCTAGGGCTTCTATATTAACGTCGTAGCTAGCTCATTCTAGGATATTCCAGAGCTTACTAACTAATAGATAACCGAATTAATAATATAATTATCGTAATTTAACCTCTATAAGAAAGTAGGGATTATAGGTAAAGGACTTAGAAATAAAGCTTTATAACGTAGTGTTCTAAAGCAGAAAACAGTAACCGAAACGTCGTAAGACAAGTATATAATATCTAATAAGAGTAATAACGTAATTAGTAAGGTTATTAAAGTAGACTTATAGCTTGTCTATATTAGCTAAGCTAAGGAGAAATAGAGTCTTTATAAGTATAATATAGAATTATACTTACCTAATTAGTATTTCTACTACTATAGATCTAATAGAAGAAGAGGATCTAATACTGAATTAGACTATAACTTAACCCTTAATACTCTCGTCGAGAATAAGGTTATTATTAATATACTATAGAGCCTTGAACTAATCGAGACTAGTAATTAAAAACTTAGCTACTCTAGTATCAATTATAACTCTATAAAAACATTAAGCGTCGTATCTAGACGTACCTCTTACTATAAAGGTCTAGACGTCTTCTATAGGTATTCTATTAGGTTCTAAGTCTAGCTCTAAGGCGTGATTTTCGCCCGTTAGTTAGTGTATAAATAAGAGCTTTATGAGGTTATCTATAAGGCTATTTGCCGTAATTATTAGTAGTTTAGGAGTTCGTATATTAGGGGCTTATATGACTAAAGTAGTAAAGAGGCTTTCGATAAAAGTAAAGTAAGAATTAGTAAATTAATCCTCTTCGTCTTCGTCGTCCATATCTACTAAGAGAGCTTTAAAAGCATTACCTAATTCGTCTTTACTACTCTCAAGTTCTCCCTCGACTTTAGTTATATACTATAAATAGGCGCTATTAAAGCGTTTATCGAAGGTTCGGGAGGTTCGTACCTTACTACTAAATTAACTACACACACTAACTTTTTTTCGGATTTTTCACCCCCCTTACTTTTACCTAAGGACTTCATCTACCTTTAGACTTCACTCGATATACCTTAGCCCTTTGGCCCCAGCCTCTAGAACCTACTATAAGTAGAGCTAGAGGAGGCTAAATAGCCCCCCTAGACCCCCCGGGCTCTAGCCCCCCCACTACGGATCCCCAAGACCTCGGAGAGCTTCTAGAAGGCCCTACGGAATAGCTAGAGCTACCTACTACGTCCCCACTAGCTCGCCTTAGCCAAGGGGCTCGTTTTAGCTTTAATTTAACCGCAAACTCTATCTCCTTAGACGAACTCGTAGCCCCTTTTCCCTCGACTAATTCGGCTAGTGCGGCTCGGGCGAGCCGCATCCAGAACAGGCTAAAGCGTGGCCCTAGCTCGAGTAATATTAATAGCGATATCGATAAGGAATACCAAAACCTCGGAAATTAATATTAATTCCAGAACTAAGCCTCGAACGAGGCTAAATTACTAATCCGCGAAGCCCGTAGCTTACTACTTAAAGCTATTAATATATCGCCTTCATACGACCAGCAATCCAGACTACTAGATTTAGTAGAAATCTTCAGGGAATACACAGAATACGGCCGGATCCGCCACACTAGTACTTTACTAGCCTCTCAAGTAGCGAACCTCGAAAATGCTACTAAACGGATCGAAAACCAAGCAAGACACCAGCAAGCTACTCAAGCTAAACAAGCTACTCAAGCTAAAACCACCTCGGAGAAGCCTACTTGGGCTAAAATCGCTACTCAAGACTCACAATCTCACTCGGAATCACACTCGGATCAGGACTGGACTATAGTATCACACACTAAGTCCAAAAATCAGGGAGGAAAAGGCACTAGTACACTTACTAGTAGCGGTAGTGCTCGTGACACTAAGAAACCACCTAGTGGTTCTAGTGCCCGTGACACTAGTACAAAATCAAAGGCCCTCTCTAGGAAAAGTACCTTCCTACTAGCTCATATGGAGCAGGCTAGCTCGTTCTCTGCTATTTCAACTCGCAATTTGCTTAATTCTGCTTTCCGCGATAAGGGGATTAAGGGATTAGTAATCTCTACGGTCTCTCTTTCCTCAAAGGGTAATATTATAGTAAATACTACCCCTGAGTTCAACTCTGATTTTCTGGTTCAAAACGAAGCTACTATAAAGGGGTACTTCCCTTAGTTACAAGTGTACAAAAAGGAGAACCGTGGTATAAAGTTATTATCCACGGACTACCTATTCGGGAGTTTGATACGGATGAGGGAATGGACTTAGTCCTAGAAGAGATCAAGACCTTTAATAAAGGACTAGAGCCTATTGGCCAGCCTTATTGGGCTACTTCTAAGGAAAAAGAGACTCAGGACTCCAGCGAGCTGGTTCAGTAGTAGTAGCATTCCCTACCGAGGCTCAGGCTAATAGAGCTATTAAAAATAGACTCCTTATAGCCGGAATCTCTGCTAAGGTAGTAAAATATCATACTATCTCTAGTACTGCACAGTGTACTAGGTGCGCAGGGTATGGACACTTAGATTCTATTTGCAAAAAGGACCCTAAGTGCTTACTATGTGGTGAGGGTCATGTGACTGAGAATCATTATTGCTCTATCTGTAAAAAGAAGGGGAAAAAATGCCCTCACGTGACCACCAAATGCTCCAATTGCTTAAGTACTACCCACTCAGCTAGCTCGAAGCAATGTGAGGTATACTTAGCTATTAAAGCTACCACAGCTACCACGATTCCTATTACTCCTATTAATGAGTAGCTACGTCAAAGTACTACAAGTTAATATGAATCGTAATAGCTCTACTACTGAAAACGTCTTGGAATTAGCTATAGAACTGGATATTAAAGTCCTAGTGGTTCAGGAGCCTTGGGTAATAACAGGGGATAATAATCGGGAATATCGTTCCATTATACACCCTAGTTTTTATCAAATACTCCCGAACTATGGTACCTTGAGGCCTAGAACCTTATTTTATATAGCTCGCGAGCTGCAAGCTAGTCTAGCCTCAAACTCACCAAGTGATCCTGATTGCCTAATTATAGAATTAAGTCTAGGTGCACTAAAAATGCAACTAATTAATTTCTATAATGCAATTCACCCAGAGGACGATAATAGTATATTGACTATACTAAGAGAGGACATTTTACCTACTACTCTCGAGGATAGCTCTTTATTACTAGGTGATTTTAATATACATCATCCTTGGTGGGATCCCCTAAGACCCCTAGCACTTATGCTACTCATTTAATTAGCTATATAGAGACTCACTCTCTAAGGCTATTAAATAAACCAGGGGAAGGTACCTTCTATAGATCTAATATGTCTACTCCCTCTGTATTAGACTTGAGTTTTGCTACTAGTGGAATAGTAACTAAGATCAAAGACTGGCAAGTGCTACCAGAATTAGGTTCTGATCACTCCGGGGTTCTATTTACTATTAGTAAATCGACTATTAGCTCTAGTTCTACTCCAGTCAGATTTAATACTAGGAAAGCAGACTGGGAAAAATTTACAAGCTATCTCATTAATAGCCTTAATAATATGCCCTTTCCACTTAATAGTACAAATCAAGAACTAGACCTATTAGCTGAAGACTTTACAAATAGAATAGTAGAAGCGGCTAGTAATAGTATTCCAAAATCTACTACTAGTCCGTACTCGAAACCCTGGTGGAATGAGGACTTAAAGACTTTACGTAAATCTATGCTATATTATAGCCGTAAGTCTAAAGCCTCAGGGTATACTCTCTATAAACAAGAACTCCAGAATGCAAAAAACACCTATTTTAATGCTATTAAAAGCACTAAGCTAGCGCACTGGAATAAGTTCTTAGAGAATGAAGACTCCCAGTCGATTTATAAAGCTATGAAATATACTAAAGATACTATGTACCAACCTATTCCTAGTATCTTAAATAGTAATAGAGAGCTTAAGTCGACTTTCCAAGACAAGTGTGATATCTTTAGAACCGAGCTTTTTCCACTACCTCCTCATACTGAGCCTATTAGTCTAATAAACTATAGGCCTAGTTCAAAGTGGGAATGGCCTATTTTATCTAAAATAGAGCTAGAACAAGCTTGTACTTCTAAGATAAAGGGGAAAACCCCAGGACTAGACTTAGTTACTCAAGAGATTATAGTCCACGCTTATAGAGCTGCTCCAGACACTTTTTATAGGCTATATTCCTTATTTATCAATAAGGGATACCACCCTAAAGTCTGGAAACAAGCTACTGGCTTTATTCTAAAGAAATCAGGAAAACCAAACTATTCCCTACCTAAAGCATATCGAGTTATTTCCTTACTTAATTGCTTAGGGAAGGTTTCTGAGAGAATATTAGCTAGGAGACTTAGCTATTTAGCCGAGACTAGTAACCTATTACACCCCTCTCAAATGGGAGGTAGGCTACATAAGTCAGCTATCGATGCCGCTTTACTACTACAAAATGAGGTAGAAGCTAATAAGTCCTATAAGCTGAAAACTAGTACTCTCTTTCTAGATGTCAAAGGTGCCTTCGATCACGTGTCCAAGAATAGGCTATTACAGATCATGATTAGTTTATTACTACCCACTAGCCTTATTCTCTGGGTATCGTCGTTCTTAGATGACCGAGTATTAAGACTAGCTTTTGATAATAGTATCGAAGTCTTTAAGTCTATACTTACTGGCATTCCACAAGGGAGCCCTATATCACCTATATTATTCCTTATTTATATCAGAGACTTATTTAAGTCAGCAAATATCAGATTCGGTTCTTATTTAGACGATATAACCCTCACTACTGCTTCTAAAAGTCTTAAACAAAATATAAAGACTTTAGAAAGAGAAGTAAAGGATATATACGAGCTAGGAACAATGAATGCTATTAGCTTTGATATGGATAAAACTGAGCTTATTCACTTTGATAGTTCTAAGAACAAGCCTAGCTTAAAGCTACCTAATGGAGCCTTAGTCTCTCCAAGTAAAGTAGTTAAATAGCTAGGGATCTATTATAACGAAAAGCTTAGTTTTAAGGAACATATAGCCTTTAGGGCTTCTAAAGCAAAACAAGCCTTCTATAGGGTACAAAGACTCACGAATATATCACGTGGTTTATCTCCATTTGCAATTAGACAGCTATATTTAGCCTGTGTTACTAGTGTAATAGACTATGGCTCCTTATTATGGTGGAAGACAGAAAACAAAGCTCAAATTAAGCCTTTACAAGCCATTCAGAACCTAGCCCTAAGGAAAACTCTAGGAGTATTTAAATCAGCTCCTATTATCCCTATGGAGGTCGAATCAGCTTTAGTCCCCCTATTATAAGGCTAAACCATAGTCGTCGTCGATATGCCTTTCGTATCCTTAAATATAGCCTAAAACACCCAGTTAGGCTAGAGTTTGAGAAGTCCTTCCAAAGATCTAAGCAATTAGAATCTATAGACTCTGATATAGACTCTATTTATAGTCTAAACACAGATCTAGTTCGAGATCGCAAGGCTAAAATGTCACAAGTCGAAATTATAGTTGATTCTATTAAGGGCCTTATAGATCCTAAGGACTTAGAGACTATAAGACACTTTTACTTTCCTCCTTGGGAAAGAGAAGTACCTTATAAAATCACTATATCACGACAGCCTAAGGAAGAGACTGCTATATTACATAATCTCTATTTAAAGACTTTATATAATAATAGCTCCACACAGTCTATATATACAGATGGATCTCAAACTCAAAAAGGAGACGGAATAGGCCTAGGGCTCGTTGTTTATAGTCACGAAACTCCCTATATTCCGGTCGTAGCTAAGCATAGAGAAAGCCAGAATATAGGAGCTAGTGCTATAGTCTATAACGGAGAACTAGAAGGCGTCACTAGGGCTATTGAATACGCTAGTAGTAAAGCAAAGAGAGGGGAGCTTTTTAATATCTATACAGATAACCAAGCTGGTTTACTAAGACTAAAAACTCCTTCTGATAAGCCAGGACAAAGTCAACAGATTAGAGCTATATTAGCCACTAAGGCCCTTAAAGCTAAAGGAGCTAATATAGAACTAATCTGGGTCCCAGGGCATAAGGATATAATAGGGAACGAAGAAGCAGACGTACTAGCCAAAATAGGTACTACTTCTCCTATATTAGAACCAGAATCAGTAAAAACCTCCTTTGCTTTCCTAGGGGTCCAGATCAATAAAGTAAAGAAACAGGAGTATAGATTACTCCTAGAGTCTTATACTAGACCGGCATCCCAGCTAGAATCGTATAGCAATATATATCCGTGGAAAATATCAAAAAAGATACACCTACCTTTAGGAACACTAAGACTACTAGCTAGTGCCTTCTTCCAATTAAAGCTAGGCCACGGATATCTAAAGTCCTATTTACACAGGCTAAAAATAGCGTCTAATAACAAATGCAAATGTGGTAAAACTGAGAATGCAAAGCACCTCCTCTTATATTGCGAGCTATATAAGGAGGAACGAATTAGACTATTTAGTCTATTCCAAGGAAGCTTAGACGCTAGTGCTTTTAACCTACGAATCCTATTACACACAGAGGTTGGTATACCGAACACACTAGTATTCTTAAAAGAAACTAGTATATGTACAAGGAAATGGCATATTGAGAGAAACGTGGAGGAAGTGGAGGAAGCTAGAGTAGTGGAAGAAGTGGAGAGTGAGGAAGAAAGTGAAGCTGAAAGTGAGGAAAGTGACTGGGAGCTATGGGAGGAAGCGGAGGTGGAGGAGGTGGAAATAAGAGAGGGGGAATAGTAAAAGGGGAATAGCGATTAGTGGAGGAATTCGCGATTTACACTCATTTCTTTATTTCCTTAAGTTTTTGTTTTACTGGGTACGTCCCTCACTATTTATCGTACCTATATTGGAAATTGGTACTGTATATTAGCTACTGAGACTCACGCTAGCTTAGCTGGCCGTGCTACATAGTTATAAACTAATAAAGCACGTTAAAAGGAATAAAAAAATAAAAAAATAAAAAAATATAATATATAATAAGTTATATATAATATTAGTATATATAATATACCTTAGCTCTCGAGTAGTATAATTAGTAATTAAGAGGATTAATAATCCTATTATATTATAGGAATACTACTAATTAGTAAACTAGCTAGTACTTATTAATTACTAGATTATATATATATTATTCTAGGCTCTTATTTATAAGAGCTTACCCTAGACTTCTAAAGAAAGATAGAGATTAATTCTATACTAAATTAAATACTAGTGATTTTTAATACTATAACTCTAATTCTACTTATTACTTTATTACTTACTATTAATTACTTTATATTATCTTAGGCTACTAAAATACTTTATTAATAAATAAGACTTTCCTCTAATCTATATATATAAATAAATAAATCTTGAAATTCTTCTAATTTAAATATAGACTAATTAGTATTAGTTCACTAGTAATATATAGTACTATTATATAATATCGTGGAATACTACTTGTATTAGTTAGTAAAGGAGTTGTATTCTATAAGTAGGGATCATAGTATCGAGGTTCTAATATGCGATACCTAAATACACTAAGCTTAATTAGTGCTAGTGTCTGGCATGTCCCGTTGCCTACATGTAGGAAACCCGGTTGCCGCAGTCATGTGACGTAAATCACATGATCTCCGGGAAACCGGCCAGACCAACAGAAACTTTTTAGATCTCAGCTTTGAAGTTGTATATCATAGTGACAACGTCTGGAAACTTTGCGATTTTGAGAGACACATGAAGTTGAGGCTATTTGTCTTACAACTGTATTATCAGAACTGAAACCCGGTGTATCTAGAGTTTGAAGTATTGGGAAAGATAGCTCTGACCGCCACTGCTAAAGCTTCGCTAAATTGGTCGAGTTCCATGTTATCATTCCAGCGATCTATATCGCAAGGTGGCAGAGGAAGAGTCGACTGATGAATGGTACAATCAACAGAGGGTAGCTCTGTTTCTTGCACTTTTTCGTGTTTGACAGGGTTCAGGGTGGTCGTCGCTATGGTCGCGACTGAGCCCAGATTTCCGAGTCAGTGAGATATAGGTTTGCTTCAAACATAAGAAATGAAACGAAAGGCTATATAAACTTCTCAGCGAGAACTCCACAAGCAGGAGTATGGCCAGTGAAGCCTTTCTATGTAGGTTTGAATTTAATAGCATGGATAAAGAGGCAAATCATTTGGAGGAAAGGAGGAAGTGAATTACGTAAAGACAGGAAACCTAGGGCCGGATGCCTCTTTCGAGGGCAGAGTACAGCGTAGAAACTCGCGTCAATCTTTGTAGTCAACTTGTTGAATACAAGACACCTGTGTTGTAATCCGAGCACCTTTGGTTTCTTAGATCCGCAGTACATAAGTTTATAACGGGTGGCGATGTCTAACACTTAGACCTTTCGTAAGCTTTTCGTTGCCGCTCAATATCCATGTTCACCCAAAAATATGATATAGACGCCCAAATTACGATATACGCAAACAGAACACCAAGTGATGACCCAAATGCATAGTGAAACTCGAGAGTCCAGACTAGTTGATGGCAGAGTTAGCTAGTACTTGAACTGGAATAAAGCTGGCGGCCATGACGCTTGCACAAGCTCCGTGCCAATGTATCTGTGTAGCATAGATATGACTAGGTAGAACTGGACGTAGAAAATCCGGAATGAGGAAAATAGACATACTGATTGCGGAAAGGCAGCCGATATATACCAGCACTCCTGTTATCCACCAAAAAGTGAGGACGAGGAACATGCGTCTGAAGGCCTTGGACGAATCATATCGGGCGTTATATCGTACTCGGAATTCACGATCTTGGAGACCGTCGACAGCAATGAAATCCTCAGCGGCGTAGTCTGCACAATCGCAAGGTTAGTAATCCTCTTTTACAAAAGGGCAATGTGCCTCAGTTCCCGGGAACATTAGGGATCAGGGAAAGAAACAAGAGATTTTACCTACAAATGAAGGGCCGCATTCGAGTCCCTCTCGGATGAGAGTTAATCCCGATGGGGATTTTGATGGGAATAAGCGTGACGAGCATTATTATACCGAGAAATGCCATGAGGAAACCTGGGGAGTAGAGATAGAGCCGCGGGATTTCCTTTGTGCTACCGACGACGAATGGGATCAAAGCCATGATCATAGCAACGCCGTACACCCAAGAAGTTGCATCAAGCTCCCACTTGGAGCGTGCTAGGTAATGGAGGAGTCAGCGATTGCTCCATTAAGATTGTTTCGGGAGAGGTAATGGTCTAGAAGGGAATCGTGAAACGGTCAGAAATAGGAAAAGGATTTCTCTCCCAGCACTTACATAACAAAGGAGCGCACTGGTCCCGGTATCGCAGAAGTCGAGCGACCCGTGCAATCAAGATATAAAGCTCCCCTATTCCGAAGGAAGCAACAGCATAGCCAAGGATGTGGTCGTCGAATTCGGGCTTTTCGATTGGGCAAGTTGCGCGTCGAGCGGTATATGTGCGACAATCGTCCTCCCACTGGGATCGATGGATATCATACCATACATAATATATAATGCATGGCACCACAATGTCGAACAATATGATCATGGGGGGCCCGAGTGTGATTGAAAGGTGCTCGGTAGGTTTAGGATTCCGCTGCGCAAGTTTCTCGTATGCTGGCAGGGCCGGAGTCGGCGCTTCTCGGCCTCTGACCTCCGCATCTGCTGAAACATTGCCGTTCGGATAGTCTTCGTCGTCCTGAATGCGGGTTGCTGTAACGCTCTCGTGCTCCTCGCAGAGGGTGGAGGCTCTGCCATCGTATCCCGAGATCGATACCAATTGGCGTGTCCGATCTTCGTCGTTGATGACTTGTGTCATGAACATAGATATTGGCAATTAGGCGTACTGCACTGCCAGATCTTAGCAGTGATATATATATGAAGGATGTAGACATACCTATGGGACTTGATCTTGCTACCATTCAACATGAAACCATACGACTCGTGCTCGAATTGCCTTGCAGGGGCGGGCTGCCGCAGGACGAGGCAAGCTAAGGAACACTGAGTAAAACAAATTGTGCTAGTAATTGTGAGATGTTTCAAGGCATGAGAAGATCGGATTCAGAGCTGCAGATGGCCGGCTTGGCTTGACCTGCACCGAATCATGGCAGAAGCAACATAACAGAGACAATGATGAAGTAGAAGAGAACGCTTGCCCCCCAGGAAAAGAAACCATCCCTGACGGCTGATTGACGCCGTCAGGATGGTCGTCCGCCTGATGATGCGGTAGATGTAGTTTCTAAGGTCGTCTACACTTGAGCCAAACGTCACCGATGTCACTGACTTGGAGGTGAAGAAAGCCGTCGCTACTACTATCCCCTCCCTTGAATACTTACAGTGGGCCCAAGGATAACACCACCCAAGCACTAGCCATCTCAAGGGTTATAGCCAATAGCGATTCTGGAAAGCATCTGATATTTCCTAGTTGGGGATTATAAGCGAGGTTTCAGGGTGGCGTTACTAAAGGGCCCACTGTAAGTATTCAAGGGGGGGGATAGTAGCTCGTCGCCGAAAGTTTAGTGTACCGAGTTTCCGACCATGAAACTGCCGAAGCACGCGTCAAAACACTCGCGAGTAAGAGGTGCTAAGAGAGTAAATCTACCGCTGTACGCTCTTTCGTCGAACAGTCCGTAGCCTTAGGTTCTTCCAATCCCGACTCACTAAGACCACGTATGGACTAGGGGCAGGTCTCCTTCCGTAGAGGAGGGCGTGGCTCGCTTAAACAGTCAGCCCCTTTAAACGTCCGCTAACATGGAATTTCGTAGCTGAAGAATATCTCGGCCATGCCCTCGATAGTTTCCGGAAGATGGCGTCCCGCTTCTTGAATAAATACAGCATTCGCCAACGAGCTTTTGTACTCGGTTGCTGTAAATTGAGTCGTCGGAAGTCTGCGATGTAAGTTTTGAAGGAACTTCTACTTTGCCGGCCGGAGCTGGGGACCCAAACACACAACAATGATAAAAGGACGGCAGTGGCGAATCCGGTTTAACCACTTCGGCGAGAGGTGCGGTCTATATCTACAATCTGGCGTCGGTGCTACTGAATCTGGAAATTCAATTATCCCACAGCTCAGGAGGACATTTAGAATGGAAGAGACTTGAATGTTTGACTCTGCGGAATGTGAAGGAAAAGGGTCGACAATACAAGCGCTGGCTGGTATACGATAGGCCACAGTGCGGTTGTGCTAGAGCATCAAATAAGCAAACGGTAATCGGTAATGGGGGTATTTGAAATCATCCTCATGCTGCTCGGCAGTGTATGAAGGAGCCAAGGCGATGAGCATGGACCATGGGCCAAGGCTCCCAACGGATGGTATTCTGACTGAAGGAAGCAATTGAATTGGTCTATGCGTCTTGAAAATGTAGTGGATGCTTCAGTTGTGGCCGGTCATTGGCTGGTCGATGTCGTTCTCCGCCGTGGTTTTGGGTTATTGTCAATGTTGGTATCATCGTGGCTTGAGCTTGTGGCTTCTTTTCGACAGAAAACCATGGCCAGATGAGAACCTGGTTTGCAAATTGTAGTGTAACTGCAAATTTGCTCTCTGTCAGCTTGGTGTGATGGCTCGAATAAGTGTCACAAGCTGGAGCTTTCCCTGTGGTACTAGATTGAGGGAGGACCTTGATGTCGACGACCTTCATTTTATTCGCAATGCACGTGCTGGGTTGAACGAGAGCACAATATGTTCGGGCGAGGGAGGCGTAAGATATTTGTGAAATTGGCACATCCAAAAATAAGATCTGACAGTATCAATCAACTTGTCACATGGGCGAAAACCGTAGCAAGCGGAAATCGGACACTCGCAAGGGCCCTGAAAGAACACCGACAATCAAGGGTATCTGTGTGGTAGGAATTGATTGTCCAATATATACCGATGAAAGGAAGAGTTGATTATGAGAGATCTCCGGGCGTCTGGCGGAAGGACATCTAACCAGACAGTAATAGGCTGCTTTGGATGGAAAATAAATTGATGTTGGAAGGAAGAATATGAGAAGACACCTGTCTTCCCAAGTTGTGCTTTTATGCCCTGTTTATGAAAACCGGAGACGATCGCGGCTAACGCGTCAGGCCTCAGGATCCGGGTAGAATTTACCAATGCCTCCTGAATCCCATGGTACAACTTGATCACAATTTGACACAAACCGCGATATGCGGACTGCCGCACAATAGCGGAAGATTGAGCCTGTACAAAATACATCGACCTGCTCGAAGAGGACTTGCAGACTCGGAGAAGCTTCGAACTGTGCCATTGATGCGGAAGCGGAAGCGGAAGCGAGGTAGATCATTGCCATTGTGCAGTGTCTGAAACGAGCGGTATGGGACTCCAGATGAATTTGCAACAGGGGGATGCGTGCCTGTCCCACGCTCGAGGATAGGGGCTGACCAGGCCATGAGGTGTTGGAGAGGGGGGGGGGGATTCTGGTCAATGCTCGGGCAGCAATTGTTTGTAACAACGATGAGAAGTACAAGTGCAAGTGCAAGTGCAGGTGCTATGCAATGCAACGACTTGAAAATGATAGCGCGCACACACCCACTCCTCCCACTCCACGAGGCTGATTCAGCAACGGCTCTGGCTGCCGTTGCACCTCGGAGGTCGGGGAGGCAGGGAGGCAGGGAGGCAGGGCTGGCAGGCTGGCAGGCTGGCAAGCTTTGGAACAGCGCCGATTGGCGGATTGCGACTTTTGGCTTTCCACGTTGCGCGGGATCCAAGACAAACGACGGGGGGCCGAGCAGCGCCCGAAAGGGGGGGAGTAGGGGGAGTGACTCGTGGCTGGCACGCCGGTCCTCAACTCCTCACCAAAAGCCTCGATTTATGTGACTGTGTCCCACCAGGCCCTGTCCCATCCGTGATCCATTCTCGACCAGCCGGCTTCTGTCGGAGCTGCGCGTGGCGTGGTATACACAGTACTTTCGTACAAGCTCGCGGGCGCCCGCAGATTGCAGGAAACCGGGAACTGTGCAATACATACAGACTCCAGACCCCAGACTCCAGAGGCTGCTTGAGAAGCTGTCCCGCACGTACGGAGTATTGTAAATGTACGGGATTGATCGAGTCTGCTGCAGTAGGCTTTGTTTGGTTGCATGGCATCGCTTGCAGTGGAGGGCAGCCCTTCGGCTGAACGAGGCTGACCATTTAAATCTTCCACGCCTCACCCTCCACTGCGTAGTTGTGCCTCTGAAGGATCGAAGAGATAGAACCATTGAGGCCGTGGGCGAGGTCGCGGGCGCTGGGCCGGACTGGGGCATCCGAGGAGAAAAGGAGTCTGGTAGGGGGCGCTTCGAGTTGTGCTCAAGCTTTCTTCCACTGCATTGCAGCGCTAACGTGGACTGGAGAGTCGGGAGAAGAGCTGGGAGGCGAGCAGAAACGGGGGAGAGAGAGAGAGAGAGAGAGAGAGGAAGAAAGAAAGAAGGCAAGAAAGAGAGGGTGAAGTGAGATTGCTGCAGGCTTGTCGACGTTGCTGCTTGCTACTTGCTACTTGCAGGAGTAGTCGCCGCAACGATTCCCCGTCGGCCCAGCCATCCATGGCACACTTTCGAAACGTGCATGTGGTGGAGGTAAAATAACGTCGGCCCCATCAACACCAGACCGCGCTGGATGCCATGCGATGCCACAGT
Organism: Hyaloscypha finlandica; assembly: GCA_021399475.1. Lineage (NCBI taxonomy): Eukaryota > Fungi > Ascomycota > Leotiomycetes > Helotiales > Hyaloscyphaceae > Hyaloscypha > Hyaloscypha finlandica. Next base: position 30,863 of record JAJTUR010000276.1, read on the forward strand.
ACGGTCACGGTGGAGGAGGACCAGCGCTTTTCTGGCGTGAACGAGTGAGCGCAGTGAGCGCACTGCACCGCACTGCACCGCACTGCACCGCACCGCACCGCACCGCAACGGTCAAGAGGCCCGCGGGCATGTATTTATATATATCTACGAATGCAGTAAATCGAGTTGCTGCGGCCTGCCCTCCCTTTGAAGCTCTGAGTTGGCTGGTGATGCTGTCTGTCTGTCTGTCGCTTGTCCCTTTCCCTTCCCTTCCCTTCCCCACTGGCATTTTTTTCATCCCGAGCACAACCCAGATTTGGCGCTAAGACGTTCCCTGGAGGCAATTTGCGAGATCTCTGTCAACATTTCCTTCCCTGCTCCACCTCCTCTCCCCTTCCTCTCCCCTTCCTCTCCTCTTCCTCATCACATCCAGCACAGGAGGGCCAGGAATTTACCTATTCCCCGGATCCAGCTTCTCTTGCTGACTGCCGCCCCTCCCCCCAAGTCGCCTGCCTCTGTCGCTTTCGCTCTCCTTTCCCCTCCCGCTCCGATCCTGGAGCTCCCGTTGTCGACGACCTCACTTTTGTCCTCGCACCGCACATTGACCCTCACTCACCTTCCCCGTGAAATATGTCGTCCACAACCCAGAGCCAGCAAGGCAATCTGGATAGATACGTTGTGATCCACGTTGCCACCACCTGCGACGAGCACGGAGTCTATGTCACCAAGGATTCTGCTGAGGTGATAGAGCTTGGGTGGATTCTCCTCGATGCAAAGAGCTGTGACGAGGTAGGTCCAACTCTGCTCTGCTCTGCTCTGCTCTGCTCTCTCTTGAGAATGTGTGCTAATTGCATGCTCATAGCTCCACCGGGAAAGCGTTCTTGTCAAGCCCATCAATACCCCTATCACACCGCTGTGCAGTAAGTGACGGGCCACCATAGAAATCGATCTACAAGACCTAGAGCCTCTACACCCCCCGGCGCACCCTGCAAGATATGTTTGCGCTATATGCTAACCTCCATTGTTCTTTAGCAAGCTTGACAACGCTCACCTGGGAGCACGTCCGCAATGCAGGAACTTTCCGCGATGCAATCAACCGCTTTGATGCGTTTGCCTCTGAACACCTCGTCTCGCAAAACCTCGACTTCTCCTTTGTCACCCTCGATTCCTGGGACCTCCGAGTTCAGCTTCCCCGCGAAGCTCGTGATAAAGCTGTAGTCTTGCCTCCATATCTGCAGCACTCTCGAACCTTCGATCTACGAACCGGAGTACCAGCGCTGGCAACAACACCACCCTGAATCTCTCCCATTTGGCCCTTCAATGCTGTCCAATATCTGTGCCGCGCTTGAGGTCGAGCCTGTTCAAGCAAGTGCCCCGATCAAGCACAATCTCCCGTTCCATCTACAAGCACTTGCGCCGGCCTCTCCTCGCAGAGCTATGGAGGAAGCAGTGACATTGGCAAGAGTTCTCCGTGGACTAATTCGAAAATCCAACCGCCTCACGAGCACCCCGATGTTCTTACAAGACCAATGGATGCCCGTGCTGTGTCCGAGCATTTTTGTCTGAACGCAGCAAGGTACTTCACATGGCGGACTTCCACATGACACCACTCAGTCCGAGCTGGAAAGCTGGTTCACTCAGTTCGGCGGTCGCCCGATTGCTTTTTGGACGTTGCGAACTCCGGATCAGCACAAGCCTACTGGGTCCGGCTTCGCTGTGTTCTCGTCCCATGAAGAGGTCAGCGAATCATCTCATTACCATCTCTACATGTATTGCCGAGCTTGCCACTCCCATCAAATCGTGGTGTCAGCGCCTGCGAATATGTCCTACTTCTTTATGACAGATTGTTGAACCTACCCCCACATTCTTTAGTGAAATTCTTTTCTTCACGAGGACATGCTCTAACACCTTATCAGGCCGCAGAGAGTCTGTGCATGAATGGACGTGCTCTCAATGAGAAGGCTATAGAAGTTTCCCCTTCTTCCAGCAGGGTTCTTGATCGCGCTGCTGAAATCCTTACGCCATTCCCACCCAGTAAGAATAGACCACGCCCAGGAGATTGGACTTGCCCGTCATGTGGTTTCTCCAACTTCCAGCGACGGACCGCTTGTTTCCGTTGTTCATTCCCAGCTATGAGTGCAGGGCCCAGTGGTGATGCTATGGGAGGTTATGGTGGAGGTTATGGGTACGGACCCCCAGCCATGATGCCGCCTCCTCAACACATGGGGCATCATGGGGGTATGGGTGGTCATGGTGGCGGCCGAATGGGTGGCAGTGGCGGTGTTGTACCATTCCGAGCTGGTGATTGGAAGTGTGGCTCTGAAGGCTGCGGATACCACAACTTTGCCAAAAATGTCAGCTGTCTCCGATGTGGCGCCAGCCGTGCGGGTGCAGCCGTTGTGGCGGACTCGGGTTATCCTTCTCCAATGGATCCTCCATCGAACTATGGCATGGGCCCGGGCTCAATGGCAGGCACTCCAGGCCCTGGGCCTTTCGCATCAGCTGCTGGAGGGTTTGGATCTAGCGGTGGGTATGGAGGACAGCATTTTGGTGGTCCACCAAGCACCTATGCTCTCCATCTGGTCTCGTGCTTCGACTGGCCCATACCCTTCCCTCAACACCCATTTTGGCCCTACTGGAGGCTCACACTCTGCCGGTCCTTTGACAGCCGAGCTGCTGAGGCAGCGTTCCAGTCTGCAAGCAATGGACCGGCATCGGCAGGCCCCTCCAACAACTTCTATTCCAACAGAGTGAAAGCGATCCTTTTGCTTTTCTCTCCTCGGGCATCGGTAATTTGTCAATGAGCAGCGGCGATGCTCGCCAGAATGGCGGTTCAGCACAGCTCAGCGCTCCGAGCAAGTCTCCGGCTTAGCTGTCTCTTTCCGAATTGTCTAGCGCCATCGATTTCCCTTTTATTACGGTCTATTCAAAAGTCTTGACTCTTATTCACATGTATGACTATGTTTCAGGACGGCTTTGGGTTGGAATGAAATCATAGACAATATTGTGTGGTTCAGAGCCTTCTGGACTATTGCGCAGCGGTTTTTAATGAGGGCATCTGTTTGGCTTGCGGTGGGCTGGTGGTTCGGCTGGTTGGAGGGCATAAAGAAAAGGACGGGCAAAATTCAAAGCAGACTCTACATCTACATAAGTGCGAACGGAAAATTTGACAAATAGTACGGAGGCGGAGTTCTTTAATGCGGATGGAAGGTTGGGCAATACACGGATCAATCAGGCGATGAAGCAACGGGCAAGGCATGGCAATGGCAGCAACGCACCCTGAATTTGATTCTGAACGTTCGTGCGACGGGATTGACTGGCAAAGCAAAAAGAAAAAGAAATCGTTTATCTTCGGTGCATAGCGAAGGGAGCGTTGGGCATGGGGTCAGTCGGGTCTTTTGCTTGGTATGGGGTCTGGGTTCATATCTGGTGTCTCGTTCTGCGGTG
>JAJTUR010000277.1:0-33273 GCA_021399475.1 Hyaloscypha finlandica
CAGGTGGTAAGGATACCTCAAAAGGGACGCTATGGACTAGTGAACCAACAAATTACGACTCTTCACGGTTCTATCCAGCGTCGATGCACTGAAGCTAAAGAAAACAAGAAGCGACTGCGAGTAATGTTCAATACGGAAGAGTTTCAGATTGCGTTATCAGCGGGCTTTGATCATTTTTCAAGTGGACTTGACGAGCCCTTTGATTTTGTTGAATTATCGTGCAGCCTGAATCCAATCCCCACGGACTTCGGAGGCAACATACTCCGACTTGCCTTGGCGATCAAGAGCGACCCAAAATTTCGTAATTCTAGCGGTCGTGAAATTTTCAAGGAACTTGGACACATGGTGGCATCTTGCGTAATGCTAGACTACACCAGGCATCACATCAAAGGTATGATGCAACGACTATAATTGTCCAACTAGGTTGAACGCAAGTTCTGGGAGTTCTAAGCCTTATTTTCGCTTAAGCGGGGATTTTTTTTTTCTCAGGGAAGTGAATTGAATAATTCTACAGGGCTTTTCTATAGTATATGAGACCCTAGAGGATAGCCTGGAGTATTGCCTGAGTACCCTTTAGCGCATAGCCTAGATGATCGCGTAGAGGGTCACCTGGAGTATCCTATAAGTGTAACCTAGAGGATCGCTAGTAGGATTACCTAGAGCAAATTATGAATATAGCTTAAAGGATTACCGGGAGTACTACTTGGAGTATAGCCTGTAGTATAGCCTGGAGCATAGCCTAGAGCATAGCCTAGAGCATCCCTCGAGTATTATATAGAGTATTTTACAAGTATAGATTAGATCCTTCCTGGGAGTATAAATTAGAGTATAATCTAGAGCATTATTATATAGGGCATATTCTAGCCTATAATTTAATATAATTATCTTTAATATTTAGACTTGCTTTAATACTATAGTGCTTATTGTCTAGTGAGAGGTTCGCTGTAATAAGCACTGGAATAATCTCGTATTACACGAAAATTTCCACACTTATTAATAACTTTAAGTAGGCGATTATATATATATTCTTATAAGTTTAAATATTCTGTTTATGAAAGAGTAATGCTTTTATTAGTTCTTTCTATGTAAAATTCAATGTAATGCTTTTCTTTAGGCCTCCAAAGCGCCATAGCTCGTCCTAATACTATACTATGATTTAATGCTTATTATTTCCGTAATTCCAAAAATGCAACGTAGCTAAAGTACATGTGTATGAGGGTGTGCATGTCTCATACTTAATATCTGTATTGAGGAGAGCTAGGAGAGCTAGGAGAGCTAGGGGGAGGGGGTGGGCCGGGAGAGCGAGGAGAGCCAGGGGAAGGTGGAGGGCCGGGAGAGCGAGAGGGAGGTTGAGGGCGGGGAGATAGAGGGGGAGGGAGAGCGTTGTGAGTGGTTAGCTACTATAGAGCTCTACCAGGAACAGTGTTCGCTCTAGCTATACGGATCTGAAATCGAGTATTAGTATCGGTATAGGTCCATAGGAGGTTCGTGGCTCTAATTCGAGAGGTGCGGAGAGCTTCAGCCTAGTCGTCAACGTGAATGTGGCTATATAATATGTCGTCGACATAGTCTTCTATATCTCTGTATGCTCTGTAAGTAGTAGTGACCTCAGTGGGGTGGATAGGAGGCTCGGTTTAGAATTGTTATAGAATATGTGGTGGAATTACGCTTTATCCAACGCTACTATGGCGGGTGTGAGTGCCTGGAGCATTGATCCTATGGGGAGGCAGAGGAGGATTAATAGTGGTGATTTCTATTATGTCCGTGATGGTTTCTATGGAAGCCGGGTTAAGAGGAGAGCTAGGCGCTAGTATTCGAGGCACAGGGGAGAATCTAGTATTAGGAGATCTAGGACGAGTGTGAGTGCCGCTTAGGACATTCCTATGCATCATGTCTAGTATATCCGTAGGCTAGTTAACTGAGGGAGAAGATTGATAGCGAGGGGGCATCGTGTGGCCTTGCACATTATAGCGAGATGGTGATGGCGGAGGAGGAGAGGGGCCAGGGGATGCCGTGTAGTAGTCTATATCTATTAGCGTTAGTTCTCTAGTTGGGGCTTAGCTTGGTGGAGCTGGAGCTAGAGTTTGATTTCCTGGATCTACTAGAGTACCGGTGACATAGCTAACTAGAGAATATAATAGGAAATTACTACTATAGATACTCGCTGCATATCCTCCAAAGTTGCCACTGTGAATGCTCGGTATACGTGCTAGAGAATTGCTAGTATAAGCACTTGGTGTATATGCTAGAGAATTGCTAGTATAAGTACTTGGTGTATGTGCTAGAGAATCACCACTATGACTACTTAGTACATATACTAGGGAGCTGCCACCGCTTGGGAATATAGTTAAGTAGTCAGGCTTAGTTTCCTGTGTTCCTATACTATGATCTCGGCGAGGCGATGTATCGTAAATATTAGGGAGGTCTTAGTGTGGAATAATCAAAGGAGAACGTGTGTTTACAGGTGCCCTTAATATAGAGGCTTGAGGACCAGGAGTTGGAGATCCTAGTAAAGCGCGACGGAATCCACTTGCCTATTTAAGAGGAGGAATATGAGGGGGTCTGGTTTGTGGGTATTATTAAGGAGGGGTTCTTGACACTGTCCAATTATCCCTAGGATTAGCCTAGACTCCCTGTGTTAGCGGTGTTATAGGAGGACGAGAGGTATTTATAGGAGGTGTAGGAGGAGCTGGAGGTGATTATGTAGCGCTAAAGCTTGGGGGACGGATAGGTAGTCTAGTAGTTACCGGGTTTCGACGCCCTAGAGGAGGCATAGGACTAATAACTATAGGAACTAGGCGTGGGGCTCGGAGAATAGGAGGTCCTGGAGGACCGCCCGTAACTCTGTAGTTATTACCGTATCTATGTTACTTAGACTAGTACCAGCAATTAGTGTAACTGTTATAGATAGGTGTTCCGTCTAGTATATTACCGGCTGGGAAAATGGTATATTCAAAGACACGGGTCCGGCTATCCATCTCACGGCTATAGCCAGTCGCTGTATCACCCCTCGTGTGGGCGAGAATTGCGCAAATGTGCTCAACTCGTGTGGGGACGGGATTCAGCTAGCGGTAATCTCTAGGGATAATCTAGTTACTATACAAGGGGTGGTTATAAAACCGGAGATTCGTGTAGCGGACTAGTAACGCGAGAAGGACTTGGATCTTGCTTGGTAGGGCTATTTTGCTAATAGGAGGGTAAGGAGCCTCTGTGGATGTGGTTAGTATATGTATTCCATCTTCTAAAGGTGCAATGAACCTATAATGAGAAGATGTAATAATGTGCGAATACTATAGCCTCTTGATCCAGTGCGAAAAGGTGCTAGAGTAAGCTTTAAGATTAGCTTCTAGAATACTGGTGCTACGGGATGAGTGTGAGCTTACTGTGAGGAGATCTGATGATGTGCGAATACTACAGAGTCTTGATCCAGTGCGAAAAGGTGCTAGAGCAAGCTTCAAGATTAGCTTCTGGAATGCTGGTGCTACGGGATAAGGGTGAGCTTACTGTGAGGAGATCTAATAATATGCGAATGCTATAGAGTCTTAATCCAGGGTGAAAAGGTACTAGAGCAAGCTTCAAGATCAGCTTCTGGAATGCTAGTGCTGCGAGATAAGGGTGAGCTTATAGTAAGGTGATCTGATGAAGCACGAATACTATAGAGTCTTGATCCAGGGTGAAAAGGTACTAGAGCAAGCGTCAAGATCAGAATCTGTGGTTCTAGAAGAGGAGGTTAATATGAACTTATAGTGAGGTAAGGTAATAAAGTATAGGATAACAAGCTTCAAGATTAGCTTTATTGCTTCTGGAATGCGATAGTGATGCGAACTTGTAGTAAGGTGAGGTGATGAAGCGTAGAATGACAAGCTTTAAGATCAGAATCTGAGGTTCTGGAATAGGAGGTTGATGTGAACTTATAGCGAGGTGAGGTGATGTAGCACAGGATAGCAAGCTTTAAGATCAGAATCTATGCTTCTGGAATAGGAGCGTGATGTGAACTTATAGTGAGTTGAGATGATGAAGCGTAGTTTGGTGAGCTGGGTGGCTCAGTTGATGTTGTTTCTGGGAGGAGGTTACGAGAGGTAGAGGCTTTATTTATACATATTCAAAGCGATGATTCACAGCTGTCTGATGTTTAGGGGGGGGGAACTGGTATTATCGTGATTCTTCATAGCTGAAAAAGGAGTGTATGCTTTGTTCTCCGTTAATAATTTATTTGCTTCATAAACTGAACTATTCTGATATTGAGGGTTGTAACAAAGCGGAGGGGAGAAGGAACATATAGAATATAACAGAAGTATCCCTAGATATTGAGAATGAGCTCTGGATTAACCTATTACTATAGGGCAATCTTATATAAGGGTGAGATGTAGTAATATGAAGCTATAGTGATTCTACGTGAGTAAACATATTAAGTTCATAGGTTCAAGATATAGATATTTCGCGTAATCTGCGTGCGATTTAATACAAAAGGGTGTATGAAGGTGATAATGTATATAGTCTATTAAAGGGCCTATAAGGTCTTAGTTTAATTTCCCGGATCGCCTTATAAGGGCTCCCTAAAAGTGTAGCTTACCCCGCTAAACCTCTGATTTTCGAGTATTTATTGATAGCCTCAGATTCTCTAGGCTATTTCTCACTAGAATACTGAAGGTTCTTTGGCTCGACCGTGGGTTCGGTGAGTTCTATAGCTTATCTAAAGTTCCGTGGGTATTCTGGCTCGACTAATAGTTTAGGCTATCTTGACAAGTCATGGAATAACTACAGGGTACCCGTTTTTCCTAGTAATTTAGGATTTCAGATGAAAGTATTACTATCAAGTAATTTTTTGCTGCCAGATAGTTTTTTGCTATTAAATTATTTCAAGATTAGGATAAAAGCACTTACCTCCTATCTATTCAAGCCCCTGTAACATGAGATAAAAGCCTCATTACACCGTGTGTTAGATCCTGAAATACTAAGTTATAGTTCTATTCCCTGTTACGGGATATAGGTTATTTATTCCTTTACTTATATGAAGTGATATGTAATAAATTAGCTATAAGCTTATATAGAAGAACCACCTACGTGTAATTATATTAATAGCATTCTGCTAGTATTCTGCTCAAACCCCTTAAATTGCTAACCTTGCTGCTCGTTATTCTAGCCGTCTATATTCTGTAATAGCCTCCGGGTCTGCTTTAATTGCACTGAAGTCCAAGCGTGTAATGTAAAGCTCTTCTGGAGTAGTGGCTCGGCTTAAGGCTATATAGGCTTGTCTATTTGCGAATATGGTTTCGCTTAGGGGGACTGTAACTGATTTGAGAGACAGGCCTTATACTTTGTGTATTGTGAGAGCGAATACGTTTAAGATTAGTAGCTAGTAGTGTCGGTATTCGACTCTATTTATTATAAATGAAGCGGTTGTTCGATGTAAGATTAGGATCTAGTATAAGTTTCAAGTTAGTTAGATATTACAGCCTATATAAGCGCTGTATAATTAATGCTATAGGGGACTCGCTCCCTGTAATAAGCAAGGGAGTAGTGAATTAATAGAGTGTACCTGGATACCCTCCTTTATGGGGAATACTGCTTCGATATCCCCATTTTCTAGGAAGCCTATAATAATACTAAGAGACCCATTTGTAATGTTTTTGGATATGAGTATACTATTAGTGAGAAATATGACTTTAGCGCCTATTTTGCAAGTAACCACAGGTAGGAAGTTCGTGCCCTTCCTAAAGACTCTCGATCGGGAAGCCGTAGTTAGACGCTCATTATTTTCGAAGTCTTGGGCGTGAAAGATAATATTAGCTTAATTAGATAGTAGGCCGTTAAGAGCTAGTTAATTAAGGTCTTCGGCTTCGTTCTTTAAGGGATATAAGTATATTATTATCTATATACTAGCTATTAGGTTATGTCGCTACTAGTACTCAGTTAGGAGCTGTTTTACGTCGTCGTCCATAATTCCAAACCGGATCTTATTAAGTACGTCAAAGAATCGACGATTAGTCTAGCGCTGAGGTTCTCTGAGGAAGATTGGGTAGAAGAGGGGCCAAATAGCTATATCCTATACCTTTAAGCCACTAACTAGTGGTAGTTAGAGGAGATCTCTAAACATAATAATATATAGTCCTCCGAATAGCTTTGAGCTCCTTTTGAGCTTTATAAAGACCGTAGATATATAGTTAAGCAGAATTCCATCTATTATAGAGATCTCGTCAAGTATCAAAACTTTAATTTGATTTAGGGCCTCTCGCCTAGCTTTATCGTAAAGTAATATCCCGTAGGAGTACTACCCGGCGTCTAGAAAGATAGATAGAGAGGAGTAGATTATATTACCGTTAATATTACGTGTAGTAATACTAGTTGGAGCCTATAGAAGGTAGTTATTCCGAGAGGAGTTATACTAGTGCTATATTGCTTTAAGGAGGTATGATTTACCTATTCCCCCTAGTCCTGTAATAAAGAAGTACTTCCCACTATTAGGGGAAGCTAAGATATTCTGTGTCACTATTATATATGTTTGGTATTACTCTCTAGCTAGTGTTATAGCCGCCGTATCCATGAGGCTAGGAACTGTCATTGTATTAAGCTATGTTAGTTAGCGTGAGACCAGGTCCTGGAGGTTAATTAGTAGAGCTTCTATGATACGCTATACTATTTCAAGGTATTCGTTACTAATAGCTAGTCGGCCGCTTAGTTCTCGTTCGTTATGCCCTTATAGTAAGGCTTGAAATAGAGTAGGATCAAGTGTGAAGAGACGCTCCCTATAGGTTTATATATTTCCAAGGATCTCTTCGTTAGAACACTAGGGAGAGAGACAGAGCAGGTAGTGTAGGAAGAAGCTTTCGCTATTATATAGTCGCCGATATGGTATACGGATTAACTTGGTCTTACTCCTCTGGTAGACCTAATAGCCTTATATGTCTTAGAAACCTGGTCGAGGGCTGTCCTGATTCATGATTCTCTGTTTACTAACTTGATAGTATTGAAAGTACCTGAAGTATATCAAATCCTCATAGGCTTCTGGACGACTGAAGTACTTCTCTAAGGCGTCTGGAAAGTACGGGTTATCTGGGTCCTATAGAACCTGGTGTACTAGTCTCACTATCGAGTTTCGTATGCTTAGGAGTACTATTAGTAAGAAAATCGACGATGTCGTATACCGCACCATATCTAAGCTGAGGCCCATAACGATCTGCTCTATGGATCCTATACGGCGAGCAAGAATATGGGAGTCCATATGTGTACATCCGTCTAGATTCGCTAGGAGTAAATAAGGTTCTACTTTAGTGATATATTTTATTATATATGCCACTAGTTAAGTATCCGTAACATATTATACGTTGAGATGACCCTCCTATAGAAGTAGGAGTTCTGCGTTATATAGCGAGACGTAAAGGTCCCTTTTAGTTCGCTCGTAGGTATACCTCTTATTACCCCGGCGGTAATAGGTATACTTAGTAATATCGCAAGGGAAGCCCTTCTTGCACTTGCTATCCTGGCCAGCTCCGGGCCCACTATAGATGTGTGTCTTGTATTCATGAACCTGGTATTATATTATAAGACGATAAAGCTCGGGTTTAATATTAGGATCTGGAATATCTACCCTAATGAACTTGTCGCTAATTATCTGTGGAATTGTCTTAGAAACCCAGAGTATTATGTGCGAGTGTATTACTCCTCGTAATTGGAACTCCATTCTCGTGACTATCTCTCTTAGATTACCAAATTGCGTAGCTGGCGTCTTCTAAAACTTGGTCTTTAAGTGATATATCCTCTCGTAATAGAGGCGTACTACTTCCCAAGGGAAATTAGAGGGTATCCGTTGTTGGCGGCGAGGTAGCCGATCAAGAAACTCTGGCTATCTAGTTATATTATTAGTATAAAGGTAGTATGAGATGTAAAAGAAGTAGATGTAAATATTAGACTCTCATACTACAGGGCATTTCTATAGGGACCCTTGTACTATAGTATTCACTATAGTATATATATAAGAAGTGAAAAAGCAGTGAAAAATAACACACCTCTCATTGAATATCAAGGTAATAAAAAGCGAAGGGAGTCTAGTAGCTTGTAGTATAGCATTAATTATAGCTTCCTTCTCGTGGTAGTATTTCTCGCCCGTACGTATAAATCCAGGAATGACATTTGTAATTATCTCATTAATAATACTACGGGTTCTGTACTGGCTTTACTGAAGAAGCTCAAATTGTGGGAGGCGGCCGTCAATAGCTTAGCGAGTCTTATTATTAACGATTCGGTTATTATTTTACTGAATACGTCGAGCCTCTATCTCTTAATATACGAATCCAGGCTAGTAATAGTCTTGACGGAATACTGGGTTAATAGAGTTGAGTTTCATTACTACATCTATGAATTAAGTAAACTCTCGACGGTTATTCTCCCCTACCGGCTACTCAACCCACTAGCCGCGACCGTACGGATACAGGTGTGGGAAGAGGAGGACTTCTATATCCGGATCTATACGAAAGAGCTCGGGAAGGTTTCTAGCCCTATAAGAACCGGTTACTCGCCCAAGGGTAACCCGGTCAAATCTGAAGTCTTCGTTGCGGGTCTATGGGTCATGCCTCATTAGATCTATTATAAAGTCTGGCCTATTTTGTGGACGGCGCTTATCTCAATACTCCTGGATTAATTATAGGAGCGGGAGCGGGTCTAGTACTTGGATATTCGCGCGGACGTTGTTTCGTTGAAAGACTAAGTTATGCTCCATAAGCTACTAGCGGCATTACTCAAGTTTAGTGAGGTCGTGGTCTTGATCATAGCGATTATACCTAGATATCTCTAGCTATACCCCCAAAACGCTAGAGTAAAGTGCAATTACTCTAGGGTTCTGAGTTCTATAGGCCATACGTCCCGTCAAGGTATAGTAGTTAAAAGGTATAGCCCTGAGGTTATACCCGGAGGTTCGGCCGAGATTACTATCTAGTTGAAACGGGGAGAGGAACTTCGTCGACCGGGCTTCTAAGGTTATAATATATATAGGGCGTGGGCCGACATCTACCGGGTTCCTTAGTTCTTATACGTATTTAGTATAGAGTATAACAAATGGACCTAGAACGTGGATCCTAAATACTCGAGTAAGACCATAGATATGACCCTCGATTAAGCCCTATCGTTTCCGGTGGCGTGGTAAGAGAAGTATACCGTATTCCATACAAGGCTTATCGGGAAACTCCCGGTTCTAGCGTGTCTTGAAGGCCTAGAGCTTTTATAGAAAGTCTAGCCGCTTTTCTATAAGTACTCGTGTATAATTACTATTTCTTATTACATTTTGTCTAGCTAAACAGAAACGACTAAAAGGTTAAAAGTCAGACTTATTAGAGTAGCTAGAGGCGTTACGGCGGCTATTTCTGTGACGGCTAGTACGGGGAGGAGCGTCGACTTCGATCACAGTTCCGTCGATAACATGGCGAGATATTAAGAGGTTAGAATTAGTTAGGTTATTAAGTCGCTCATTAATAGCCTATGTATTAAATAAAGTTGGATTTTCTTAGACTAAGGATATCAAGGGTTATCGGGAGAGTTAGAGACGCTGCTCCTAGTCTTCTATAATGATATTATAGCTATAGAATCATATAAGTAGTATGTTTATTAGAGTTATTGATATTATAGGGAGCAATCTATAGTGCGACAAGCCTGTAGTATTAATGCTATAGGGGTTGAAAAGAGTGAATTGTGTATAGTATTATAATAGGATAGATTGCGAAGGATGATATTGAGAGACCTAAGTAAGACAGGAAACAAAATCAGTGAGTATAGAAAGAAAGTCCTAAGAGGAAGATAAGTAAGTAGAGGGAAAGGAAAGCGTAGTTAAAGAAAGTCTAGCTCTTTCTTAGCCTCTATAGGCCTGGCACTGAGAATAACTAAAGCAGATCGCTAGTATTTGAAAAGAAATAGTATAAGAGAGAGATAAGATATAAGGAAAAGACGAATAATGATTAGCTAAGGTACAAATTTCGTAAGAAACGTAATCCAATATCTAAAGATATTCCTTAGTATCCTCATTATTAGAGACATAAACCATAGCTTTAGTATCCAGGAGTTGAAGGGCAGATGCTTTAGTAGTAGGTTTACGGGTTCATTTTGGTCTCCTAGCTAGCAGGTAACTATTAGCGTTCGACTCTATATAGCGCTTTCTTTTGGATAATTTAGATAGAGAGACTATTTCTTGCCGTAGTTACGTAGAGGGGATATCGTTAATATCCAGAAAGTCGTCTAGTTAGTAAGCTAGTGCTAGTGGCATTGAAATTAGATCTGCTATTATTGTACTAGTCACTAGAGTTATATATACTAATATTCCAGCGTATAGGGTTATAGGAGAGGAGTCGATAACATGTGATAGTAGTTAAGTATATGTAGGTATTATTGTAGTTGGGGGTGGACTCTGTATAGAATACGTCGCTACAGGCTGCTGCTGGTGGTATAGAGTGTACTAAGAGGTAGAGGGCTATTGTTGAGGTTATTCGTATTATAGAGGGGGACCGAATTGAGGTTGTGCTAGGCTAGGATACTATGTGGAAAGGAGTGTAGCTAGCGCTAGGGAGGGTGATATAGTTAATACTACCCCTAGAGTCTGAAATCGATTATTTTGAGGTATAACCGGTACACTAGAGGATATAACTTAGGCTCTGTCTTTCGGCTTTATATTACGGCGTCGAGCACCGTCTCTGGCTAGCCGCTGGATTTCAGAGGTAGTCCTATTAGTGCGATTTGTGGAATTAAAGGAGATGTGTATTAGCTTAATATAGGAGCCATTTTCCGTTAGGCCAAAAGCGAACGTATATTCCCCTTCAATGAAGAAGCGGCTACCGGTCCGGGTTTTCTGAGAGCCTAATATCGCTTTAAATAGATTATCGTTTGTGGGAGCAAAGTAGGTTTGCTTATTCGTGTGTATTATAGTCGATTTAACTAATTTGCGGAGAGCTGGATCTAAGACAGGGTCTAAGTAATATCCAGATATACGAACCTCAAATTCGTAACTCTCAATTCCAGTATCCTTATTAATAAGTAGAGTGTCTAGAAGCTCTATAGCGCCCGTAATTCGCAAGCGGTGGACCGGAAGCTTAGAAGAGAGGTATTTAATCGCATGATTACATATAAACTAAGGGCAAAATACATTAGTTACTTGCTATAATTAAAGTGTTAGAGTATTACTTATAAGAGGCTAATCCAGGTAATTATTATTTAGTAGTAGCCGGATAGAACCGAATATAATATAAGATTTGCTAGATATTATACGGTCTCTAAAGAAAGAGATCCGTATATAGCGTTCTTCTCTAGTCAGCTTGCTAAGATCGCCTTCTAGGAACATACAAATAGTATTAGTTAAGGCTAAATGCTTAATTAGTTCTATACGAAGTACGCTTGTAATAAGAGAAAACCATAATACTATAACCGAAGTAAAAGGGATATTAATTATTAGGGAAGAAGAAAAGTATGAATTTACCAAAGAATGTAAAGAGATTAATATATAGAGAACGGTTGGGAAGGTATAGTTAGTATAGTTTTGCTGATAGTAAACAGAGAGATAAGTGGACTTGTTAATACTACAAAGTTAAGAGGGTATATAGAGATGTATATATCTTCCTATTAAGCCGCTTAGAACTAGGATACTAGAACGCCTATCTGTTTTAGACGTGAACTAGGTTTCCTTACTAAGAATCGAGTAACAAATATATATCCGTAAAAGGAGATCAGTAGCTATAAGGGGGGTAATAGGGGCAGGGACCCTATAGTAATGCCGATATAACCCGGTTCTAGTATCTAGTTAGGGGGTTCAGAGTAATAGGGGGCAGAGGGGGTACCCCGCTTGGAATGATCCTCTGTATAGGACACTATAATCTTTATATCTAATGATTTGGCCAGGAATTCTAGTATTTGCTTAGGAGGTTCGGACATATTACGTCAAATACGACTATAAGAGGCGGAGAGGCTGTGTAGTAAAGATAGAAAGGGGGTAGAGGGGTCACACCGCCTAGAATCACAGTTTATATAGACCGCTCTACTTATTGTACCGAATCAGTTAATGAGTACCGAGCGGATACTATAAGCAGCGAACGGATACTACAGGGAGATGCTACAGGGATATACCTTAAGCCGGAGTATGAGGATCGGCTGGGAGTTATTAGTAGATCCCCCGGAATCACATTCTGTAAATAGATAAAAATGGCGGAGTCTTAAGCTAGGTTTCGTATGAAATGATGTGATTTGATAGAAAGTAAAGAGAAATAGTAAGTTCCTGAATAGTTTATTATTAGTAGGTGCTTGGATAGCTCCGGGTGAGGAGCCGGATGCACGGGGGTAGTATATGTGCTATGGAGCGATAATGTGATAAGGGATATAATTTAAGAAATCAAATATTCGAGTATCTCATAGTAGCTGGACGTCTAGGAAGCTCCGGATGGACAGCCGAAACATACTAGGGTAGGGGCCGTAGTCCTATAATAAGAATATGATAGGGGAACGTCACTAGAGTACCGGATTCCTAATATGCAAGTTATACACATTTGGTATCGAATTGGAATATTTCCTAAAGTAAAAGAAACTTAGAACTAAGGAATACTAATATTCGGGGGTCAAAGGACACGGCACAAGGCGATCGGAGCGGTCATAAGCTACACCTGACTACCTGAGACACCGTAGGTAACTATAGAGTAGTATTAGTTGGCGTTCCTTTCTGAGGGGAAGGCGTTAAGAGACGATATTAGCAAGGAGTAACAAAGCCATATTCAAGAGATAGCCTATAGAGTAATGTAGAAGGTACGCCTGAAGTGTGGGAGTGTAGTGGGAGTAAAGATGTGATTTTCTATAGGCATATTACAAGGACTCACGAGCGTAAAGTAAGAGAAAAAGGAACTAAATTCGTAGTCACGAATTAGGAGAAGCCGATTAAGGGCGCCTAGAGAAAGGAAGAAGTAAGGAAAGAAGGTTAAATGTGAGAAGAATCAAAAGTAAGGGAGTTTGTGTAGTAAAAGTGAATGTGTTAAGGGGACAGGGGTTGCTACGGGTAGTAAGCTATAGTGTGGTGCCCCCTATAAGATTAGCTCGCGAGCCCTATAGGATATATTAGGATTTAGATTTATTTAAGTATTAAGGAAGATATTAAATAGAATAAGCTATTCATTACTTATAATTCAAATCATCACATAATTTAGTAATTTCAACTATTATTATCCTTTCTCTGATTCTTGTTAGCTACTAAAGTAACGAAAAGCAGCTTATATAATAGCGCCTATAGCCCCCGGACGTATCTTACGTTCATTTCCAGGACAATATTCGTAGTTAGCGCCTAGAGCAAAGGGTCATTAGTCGTGCTCCCCTAGGAGTAAATACTAGAGTAACCGCCGGAGTAAAGTACAACACACGTTTCTTCAAAGCTCGGTTACTTTTGATATTAAGCAGGGTGTTATAACTTTCCGCAAGCTTCTAACTGTTCCGAAATTGCCCTATATATCTCGAATAATGATTCCTATTCCTTAGGCGAAGACGTGGGAGCACATCTTCAAAGTGGCCCTTGTTCTTGATCTCATCTGCCGGTCCCTGGAGCCTTCTAGTATTATAGCGCTCCAGTAAATATCCTAGACTATATATAGCTTGTTGCAGGATGTGATATAACGATAATGGAGTATCAACTATTATTTATAATAATATGTCGTTAATCCAGTTATATTACACTTATAGATAGCGCTTTGTAATGCCTTGATATCTGGATTAGTTGCACTACAATTCTTTAATCGCTCGATTTGGGAGGACTCGACCTTAGACATCTTTATATATAAAGGAGGGCATAATATAGACCGGATTAGTTAGTACTTGATTATATAAGAAGGGTATACTCTTGATGATTCTATAGCGACCTCTTTGCGAGGGGATCTTAATATAGTAAGTTAATTCTCATAATATAGTTAGGATAAGGAGGACTAACTTTTATTTAAGGTAGAATCGCTCTCACGTTCACGATTAAATAGCATATTCGACTCTATTCGTATTATATATATAACAAAGTCACTATTAACAACGATCCTTACTAGCTGTTAGGGAATAGTAGTAGTTAATGTGATAAGCTGGAATATAGCATACTCTCTTTTCCCCGATATAACCTTTTGTAGACGAAAGTGCTATATGTTGAAGGGCTGGAGCGAGAAGCTCAAATCTCGACGAGACACATATATGAATCGAGGGTGGGAGACAGTCACGGAGCTATATTGTGGACGTTTAGGTACTAGCTGGCCTGTATTAATTATACGGCGATAGTACCGGAGCCCTGGGGATTCATTATCGTAGAGGATCAGGCTTGATACTACAGGAGTTACGGAAGGTATACCGTCCTCTGTATTCAAATACTACTTCTTCCATGTGATCCGGTGGTCTGAATTTCAGCTTACTGGCCACGCTAGGCGTCCGCGAAACAGGCATTATTACGTTATTACGGGAGACTTTGAGTCTAGTGTCTTAAAGTACGTATACACACATCTAGTAAGAGAATAGTGGAGATCTTCTACCGTGCCATCTACCGATTTCTGGGCATTAATTTCACACTTTATAGACTAGTTAAGTAGCTATGCGATTTCAGAACTCGACTATTATTCCCAACGCATGATTCTAGGGCTAGCAGACGTTCGGTGGTCGCTATTTGATGTGTACTTTCACGATTAACCATCTACACTTTGGCATATCGCGAAACAGATCCGCGAAGACCCTTCACCTGGATAGATCTTCCTCGATAATCAAGTCGAGTTATGGTTTATTATATAGCTATAACATAAGTCGATTCAGGAAGTGAGGGACAAGGAGACATACTTTAGTACACTCCGACGATATTATAAGACAAACCAAAGGGACATTTCTCGTGCAAGATTTGGAAGAGCCTTAAGGTCTCTTCCTGTAGCTAGTCTATTGTAATTAGGCCCTATATTCTATCTATATTTAGGATCCACATTCCTTATTATTATAGCTGAAGTGTAGTTTGAAATATTGAAATTCATATGAACATTTTCTATATTTTTTTGGTGCCTATAGAATCGATTCTATAGGGCTTTATTCACTATAGAATCAATTTTACTGTGAAGGGAAAATTAAACCTTAATTTACTTTATAGCAGAGAAATTATACACTGTAGTTTTAATATTACAGGGAGTATGGCGCTGTAGTATAGAAGCTACAGGGACAGGGAATGAAGCTATTCGCAAGACTTGGCGAAGAACACACGTTAGGTAGGAAACAGCGAACGTGCGTTATATCCAAGGAGGCGAGTATGTACGTAGGGCCGCGAGATAGCACATAAGTAATAGGGCATTAGACGGAAAAACTCATAGAATTGGCGATTTTTCAACGTGGGAGGCTAGGAGGGACTAAACAGTTCTGTTTCTGCATAAGCACCCTTCCAGGGCAAACCCAGAGAGGGTGCTTATGTATCCTTAATCAGAGTTGGCCTCCTGTCTTTGCCGTTTTGGGCGTACACCCATGTTTTAGGAATGCTACGCGAGCGAAACAGGGATGTTACAGGGATTGGCAGGGGCACACTCCTTTTGTATCCATCGCGCTAACCCAGGCAGGCACACCAGAGCGGTTGCTCAGCCACTACGAGGAAAGCTATAACAGAGCTTTGGTTGAATTTTGTGAAGATTGGTGGCCTTGTGGCTTTGAAAACGCATCTGGTCGCTGTGTAATCCCACGACGAAATCACGCAAAGGGTCACCAGAATCAGAAGGGCAAAATTCTTAGGGACGGACAATACCGAAGTATGTGCGATTTCAGCGAAGAGACATATCGAGAGGAATGGAAAGCAAATCTCGATGAGAATCTGCAAAGTATTCGGTATAGAATGGACAAGAAGACAACTAGTGACTCGCCGATGGATGAGGAACAAGCAGCCACTGTTCTTCACCGTCAATTGATGGATGAGTTTTACTCCAATCTAGGGTCTCTCACAGCGTACAGAAACCACTCGGCTTGCTTTTCTTGTCTGCGAGAACTTCCGGAGCATCCATTGCCGTGCGGACATGTACTATGCACTCCATGTGTCAAGTCTTTTGCGGCAAAGAAAGACAATGCCTCTTACACAATGGACCGCTGCCCTTTACATCCGGGCAATAAATGGGACGAGGATTGGCCAATACCAATCAAGCCTTCCCTGGCGGGAGTTAGAGTTCTCGCCCTCGATGGGTAATTATCCGAGAATACTTGTCATTCAGTGAGAGGCTAATTTTGTCTCGATAGCGGAGGAGTTCGAGGGATTGTGGAGCTTGAAGTTTTGCGGGCCATACAGCGCTCACTGGGTGGCTTTCGTATAACATCATTTTTTGATTTGATAGTTGGGTCAAAGTACGAATGTCTTGGAGCCCTTTGAAGTCCAGATACTAAATCTTTATAGCACTGGGGGGATCATTGCTTTAGGACTTGGGGAAAGGGAATGGTCGATGAACGAGTGCGCAGCTAGGTTCATCAGCCTCTGCGAGGATGCATATTTCCCTCGAGAATTCCACGACTTGCCAGGATTTAACGCCCTGGCGACCTTCCATCACAAGTCCAAATACAAGACTAGACCATTCGAGGGCGCTCTACAGAAAACGTTTGGCGAAACCCCTTTGTTTGGGGGCCGCTCCCAAACATTGCGGTACCAAAGAAAAGTCGCTGTTCTCTCGGCCTTGAACCCAGGTGGGCGAGCAGCAATACTAACGAATTACAATCGGCAACAGAGTGAAGATGCAGAGTCGGGTATGTTCGCCTAATACGAATTCCACACTTTAACTGACAACTTCTCTACACAGCGTACAAATTCGAAAGACCAGAAAAGACAACAGAGGAGCTCATGACATGGGAGGCGTGAGTCATTTCGCCATTTCACATATCGTGCTGAATACTAACAGCTTTCTGAAGCTGCCGTGCTACTTCGGCATCGCCGCGCCATTTCAAACCTTTCGTCAATGAGCGGTCGGGTGCAAGTTATTTTGACAGTGCCCTGTACTCAAACAATCCCTCTCGAGTTGCAAACCAAGAGCGCAAACTACTTTGGCCTGATACAAGCGATCAACCACCAGATATGCTTCTTTCGATAGGAACAGGGTGGGTTCCGGAGGCGCCGAATCCAGGAGCTTGGGAGCGTATTGCAGGAATACTCCAACCGGGATCGACTCGTTTCGACAGCATGACTGATTCCCAACGGGAATGGCAGCAGTTCTATCATGAAGTTCATGGGGATAATCTCACGATCGGCATGGCCAACGAACGTTACATCCGTCTAAATCCTGACGTGAAGACAAAGATCGAGATGGACGACGTAAGGTCTTTGAAGAATATCCAGGACAGCGTTAAGGCTACACTGGATTCGTCAAAGTGGCGGATAGATTGTGGACTAATCGCGAAGCGTCTGATTTCAACCTCTTTCTATTTCGAACGCGATGAAAACCGTTTGGATCAGGATAAAGTTCGAGGTACGTTTCTACTGCCCAATTTCGAGCCTCGGGAGTAACACAATTACAATTCTCAGGTCGAATTTGCTGCCGATTCTCCAATGGATCTTCCGAGCTTCGCGACCTTGGCAAGTACCTGCGAAAATTGCAAAGTTCTGCCTTCTCGCCCCAATTCATCATCAATCGCGAATGGCAGGATACTCCTCAAGCACTCGTGATTTCGAGAGAAGTTACCAGGGCAATGATGAACGATGGTTCAATGTTCAAGATGGATGTAATTGAGATACCAACATCCAGGCACGAAAAGACGTCGATATCGCTTCGCTTCTCCTATCCAGAAAGGGAAGACTACCCAATTAGTGGCTTTCCACAAATCTTATTGAGAGAATACGCAACCGGTCAGTCCGCCCTGCCTTCTCCCCTATCGCCTCGTCAATCCACTGATAGATGACGACAGCCCCGAAGCGTAAATCTGTCATTGGTTCCCCTACGTCTCCCTCGAACACAATTTTAGAAGACAGCGCCAGCATAGAGTCCGCTGAGTCCACCTTGGCCTCCTGGGCTCGCGGTCTCGGGAAGAAGACGAAAAAGAGCTCAGCGACATTACAAAAAAGAAAAGCTTCAGATAATCAATTCCCTCCTCCTCCTCCACTTCTAAAACTGCTGCCTGAAGACAGGACCCCTACGCCATTTCCGACGTCTCGTAATTACACCACGTCCCAAGAGACGGTTGGTGGTACGCAGCGTTCGAGGTTCCAGCAGCCGGTATCTCATCATAGCTCAGGTTCAGACAATACGTCTGGGCGGTTGGGCGACATTTCCGTACATCCGACATCAGCTGCGTTAGACCAGGATTGTATCCCATCCAGGCCACGAGGACCATTACAGTCATCCATGTCCGTCCGTGTCCCAGATTCCAGACCTATAAGACGTATTGGAAGATCCTCAAGTTCTTCTGCTCGTATTACGGCCCAAGCTCAAGCCCCAGGGCAAGCTCCAGCTAATGATCAAAATCGACCACGAGGCTTCGGCGATGGTTGGAGAGCCCAGATTCACACATTGACCCCCCCGCCATCTCATTTCAGAGCAGACGATATCACTGGTGTAACCCCTTACGATCCAACTGTGGATGGATACGTGGAAATGGGTGTGGATACGGAATTGCCATTGCCGGTGACGCGAAATCTGGCCGTAGCTTCGGCGAGCTCGAGAAATTTTGAGGAACTTTCGGAGGAGCAACAGATTGAGATGGCGCTTGCTGAGAGTATGAAGATCTATTAACGGGTGGGGTATATACTGCACGATCTTCCTGGGATAAATACATAACTTGACGTTATAGCCTATCAGCTCTTCGCTGCGCACCCAAGATTTCCTGCTTTGTTTGTTCTTCTAGATCTTTCAGCTCTTGGATTCGCTCGAGTCTCTCTGTTTCTTCGCGGATCTTGTCTATGCGGTCTCGTAGAAACTCAGCTTTTGTTCTTCGTCCTCCTTGTTATTCATCTCTCCATGCTTCCATTCTGTCTCGACATCTTCTTTGGCTGTCGGTGTTGCATGAGGCTGCTCTGGATCCTCGAAGTGCGCCGGAGGCAAAGTAGCTGAACTTTCAAGCTCATGTAATGACGGAAACACCCCTCCATCGTCTGAAGTGAACCGATATGATGGATTCTTACCCAAAAATTAACTCTTTCTTTTATTATTTAAATTATTCCCCAAATCCTCTCCATTTATATTTATTGCTTCGAGACTTAATAATTCAAGTAAGCGAGGCTTAATAATAGAATGAATATCCGACGATCAAATCTCTAAGAACCTTAAAATAGTAAAAGCGTAGCTAGATAGCCTATATAGAAAAGCGCTTATTAACTTCCCTATTCTCCAAACACGTACTCTACTCCGACTCGCCCGGTAAGCGAACCTTACTACGCCCTTAGAACTATCTATAGAGTCTAGTATCCTCGTTAGAAATATAATAATTATAAGCCTCTACTAAGATCCCGAGCCCGAGGAATTCTCGAAATTTAATAAAGAAGCCTAAAGAAAACTGTAGCTTATAATCGTAGAGCTCGACTTATAGTTTTCTCTCGTAATAGGGATACTATCCTCTATATCTCTAAACACATTTAATACCCGCGAACTCCTAAATATCGATAATTAGGATCTCACTCCTAATATAATAGACTATCCCCTAGTAAAGCTAGTAATAGTCTATACCGACGCTTTACCTTAGCTCGCGCTATCTGCCTCTTTTCCTTTACGCCCACAAATCACGAATTTACTTGATTCAGACCTAAACCTCGTAACCCCAGCCCTATACCTCCTTTACCTAGCTTCCGAACTAGAGAAGCATATTTCTTCTCTCCCTCTCCCCTTCCACGCCTCTACCTGCGCAGGAAACATAAGCAATAAGCGGCTCTACCGCCTCTTCATATTAATCTAACTAGAGCTCTATATCCGCCGCCCTCTACTCGCGCTCTACTATAATATTACAATATCGGACCTCAGCCCAGCCTACCCTAATACTAACAATAGAAGCTTAAGGAACGTGTTAAGTATACTAGTGTAGTGGGGAAACAGCTGACGGTCACGTGGCTGGTCACATGCTCGGCTATGCTCTGGCCGTGTTATAGCTCTGTCCTCCTCTCCTTCTCTCCTTCTCACCACATTATGGTGTTCTGAGTATACGAGTTCTATTATATATATTGTGTCCCCACGATCCCCTCTTCACTAGGGAATCTCGATACGCTTGATCCCGCTATTACGAATTTGAGTATAATAAAAGGGAAGGAGTATCTTAATCTCTTCTACATCTTATACTATAACTCGATTCTGTAGTCCGCGTTAATACTATATTATGAGATTAAACTCTCGAACTCTTTATCTTCAGAATTAGCTCTACCGTAGGAGAGGGACGAAGGAGACTTGGACTTAGGAGTGGGGGTAGGACAGAGTAGAGTTTCTTTTATACGCGTGGTGGAGAATACCGTTAAGAGTTTGTTAGAGAGAATTAGGGAGTGGGGCTGTGATTCGAAGGATATTTTGCCGCTTTATGTGGCGTTAAGTAGTATTAGGTATAATAGGGATAAAGGGGAGAGAAAGCGGTTAATGAGGAGGGGGGCGGAGAGGGTGCGGGATGCTTGTAGGGTTGTGAGGCCGGATGTCTTAATTAAGTTCAGGATGGAAGTGAGGGAAGGTGGCGGTAGGGGTTTTGTGGGGGGAGGGAAGAGAGTGAGCAGGTAAGTTGGCTAGTAATTTGGAATATAGGGTACTTGCTGACTTTAGGAACCGCAGGGTTCTAGTATTGCGGGGTGGAATGGGGGTGCCGAGAACGGGCAGAACGGGCACAGCGGGAATGAAATGTTGGATGGAGCTGGGGTGGGATATGAAGGGGTCGATATAGTAAGCTCATGTTTCTTTGGATGTAGCATTGAGGATTTTAAGTTAATAGTGAAACAGATATTAGACATCGGATTCGAGAATATGGACTTCGGGTTCTTCGATTGGGGCACAAATCAATCTTGACTCTGATAGTAGACGCGATAGAGATAGAGATATTAAGTCCTCCTCAAACACTGTTGCTCCTATTATCGTCGGCTTTATCACATGCGATGACGATTTCCTCTGGACGATTCTTACAAATTACGCAAATTCGGAACTGAACTCAACTGCTCGATACTACTCGGCCACAGTATTCAACAGTCTCGGTGGCTTCCTCGCCGTGGAAATAAACTTAACCGTAAATAGCCTCATTGATCACGCGACTGAGAAGCCAACGAGGGGCAACGATATAGTTTGGGCTTCTACGGTTTCCATTTCCAGCTAGTGCGGGGTTGTGGCTTGCCACAGCCCCAACCACGTTCTTCTAATCTTTTCTCTTTCCATTTCCTTCCAGCATCCTCATACAATGCGTCTTTCGATGTCCAAGCAGTTTTAATCCCGATAGCTCTTGCCACCTCGAAACCTCCAGCTGCTTGACAGAATGTCCGGGGCTGCAGAAGGCATCGCGGGGCTTGCCTTGAGCACCGTAAGCATTGCAGCCTTGTTCATCACATGCATCGATTGCTACAACCTCGTGGTGGCAGCAAGGGAATTCGGCAAAGATCACGAGCTCCTTTGCACAGAACTCTCACTTCAGAAGTTGAGGTTCTTCCTATGGGGAGAGTCGGTCGGGCTGGCGAGCAGTACATCAGAATCTCGGCCCCGACCAAATCCGGGACTCGATGACCCTCTCAGGCGCGCTACCATAATCAGAACTTTAAACGCCATCCAAGCTCTGCTGAGCGAAACTCGGGAGTTTCGCGACAGGTATGGGTTTAAGGAGGACGAATTTTCTACAACCGCGAGCTCAAGGGGCTTGAGCATCTTCAAAACAACATTCGACCAATTCAAAACCTACGCACGACGGAACTAGAAACATGACCGGATCCTGAGGCTAGTTTATTATTGTTGGAGAACGCGATACACATAATCGCATCTGTGTGACCATTAAGCATTTGCTCTATTTGTCCGGTTGATAGGTTCCATATTCGGATGGAGTGATCGGCAGCTCCTGAGGCTATTCTATAGTCGTTGGGGGAAAGCGCTAAACAGTTGACTGAGCCTGAATGGCTAGTAGACGGTTGATCCAATTTCTCTGTAGTGGTTGCGTTCCAGATTCGCACGACTGGACCATTGGATCCCGATGCTAATCTCGTTCCATCGGGCGAGAATGCCACACAGTTTACAGAGTCTTGATGGCCTTTGAGCGTCTTCTCTTTCTGCCCTGTAGCAGTATTCCATATCATGATAGTCTGATCATGAGATGCAGATGCTATTTTACTATTGTCTTGCGAAAAGGCCACCCAGTGAACTGTAGATGAATGGCCCTCTAGTTTTTGCCCCACAGCCTCTGAACCACCGTCCGAATTAGCGTCCCAAAGTCGTATGGTACGATCAAGAGATCCTGACGCGAGTTTTCTTCCGTCTGGCGAGAATGCTAGGCTTCTGATTCTGTCTGAAAGCCCCTGCAGACTAAGCTCCGTCCCTTTCTTCCAGTTCTGCATACGAATATTCGTATGAATAGAGCCAGTTACCAGCGTATTTCCGTCAGGAGAGAACGCCATACATCGGACCCAATCAAGATTGCCCCCGAGTTTCTGCTCTAGCTGAACGGTAGTGACATTCCATAGACATATTACCCCATCAATGGATCCCGACAAAAGTCTACTACCATCAGGTAGGAATGATATACGGTCGACCAAATATGAATGGCCTCGAAGTATATGCTCGGTCCGTCCATCAGGGATACTCCACATGCGAATTGATTGGTCGCCAGATCCAGACGCGAGATAACTGATACCGGCTGGTGCAAATGCTATACAGCTCACATAGTCAGAATGCCCGACAAGGATTCTATCCACTTGCCCTATAGTAACATTCCATATTCGTATAGTTCGATCATAGGATCCTGAAGCCAGTCTACTGCCATCGGGCGAGAATTCGACACAAGTGACCGCGCTACGGTGTCCCTCCAATGCCTGCTCCATTGAGCTCCACTTTTCTTGCACGACTGGCAGCTTCTCGAACCAAGGCGGTATTTGATCCTGGTAACGCTGGCGAATAATGCTAGTCTCTGGGGTGAAGATCAGTGCTGTGCAATATATCTGGAGAGGCGCATCCTCAATGATTTGGCGGTTTTGTAGAATGAACCTTTTGGCATCCTGGATGAACGTGAAGAAATTTGGAGCCTCCGCACGCTACGAGCTGTTATCTATATGTTGTAAAGACACTTAGAATCTACTTACCTTCACAGCGGACTGTAGAGAAGTCAGTGCAAGTACGCATTCGGATGTTTTCCCCATTATGCTGAGCGCTTCAGACCAGTGCAAAAAGTGCCTTTGGAGAAAAGAGTGCGCCTGATCATCGTCATGTAGACCAAGATGAGCTGCTTGAAAGTGAGCGACCCAGTAACGACATGCATATTGAACTGCTGCATGGAGGTGAATGGCGACCATGTCCTTATTCACATCAGAGGCAAAGGCTCCTGGCTCTTTGAGGTTACAAATGTCCCTCCTCAACTTTTTTGACAGGAGATCTAGGCAACATGAAAATAAATCCTTGTGAGCTGCTTTTTCGCTAATCCATAATCGAGGATCTCGGCATCTTCCATTGTCCAGAAGAAAGTCGTGGAAGGAAAGATGGAACATTTGTATAGGGGAAGTTTCTGACTCGGGTATACTTAAAACCGAGTGTAGATGCTTGAATGTTTGTTTCGTCTCGGTGGTGGATATATCGAACAATTGCGCAAGGGCAGAGATAGAAAGGGCGTCGAAAAGTATAATAACGGATCCGACAACCTTTCCAAATAGCCTAGCCATCTCTTCATTTGCCTCATGATGGTCCTCGATAAACAACTTGCTCAAGATCAAAAAGTACATGTCATCGAGGCCTTTGACGGACGGATAAGCAGTTCTACGGTCCTAAAGCATCTCTTCTAGTCTTTTTTGCGGGAATTGGTCATCGTGGAGAAAGCGGCATGCGGTGGCAGCGTAAATGAAAAGTCGGTCTGCTTTTTGCACAAGGCTCTGTATGGTTGCGTCCCTTGGCCAATCTTTATCAAGAAAGTGGTCCTGCCGAATTCTTGCTAGATGATGCTTTAGAAAAATTGAGATATCGCGTTCGATAAGATGTCGGGGAACGGTGTGGAGGATCTCATCATGATGGACAATCCGGGGCATTTCGCTGAAACCAATCCGAATAGGCATTTCCGGCCTGCTTGTGACGAATATTCGTACCGTACCATGTCCAGGTCTTTAGCTTCAAGAAGCAGTCTTAGTATCTCCTCTATTTCGCTATTATCTTCGCACTCATCCAGCGCATCGATAACAACGATCGGACTCAAAGATGGAACCAGACCTGACAACGGAATAAGACTATCATTAAGCTTCGCAAGTGGCTGAAGGATCAAGTGTCTCCATTGATCACATAATGCTTGCTCTCCAATGTTGCCATGCTTTGCGATGGCATCGCGGATGTGGAATGCGAGGCCTGGGACTTCCCGTGCTAGTTGTGCGGCAATAGTCGAGAAAAGTTTTGCGGCGGTATGTAGGTCCTCGCGGCCTCTGGAGAAGAAAAAGCTTGCACCAAGAAGGCCCGCTTCCATAAAACGGCGTGAAATTGAGCGAGCAATACTAGATTTGCCAGTGCCAGCCATGCCGCTGAGCCAGAATATGTACTCCTTATTTTGACACTGGCCCCATTCTTCAATTTGTTGAAGAATTTCAATGCGCGTGCCTTCGAGACATTCCGGATGAGGGTCATTCTACCTATATGAATTGAAAGCACCATATTTTGCTGAGGGTAGCTTCCCAATCAGTTGGACTTGTTCGATACCCTGTGATATGTGGTAAGCATGATTTATCAATTAGTGAGAAAGAGCATCACTCTTGCCTCTATAGAGGACCTGGTATCCTTCAGCAAAACGGAGAATTCCTCCACGGTACCTTGAACATCGGATAGCCTAGTGCTGACGCGGGTTAGGGTGTTACTATCTACATCATTCAGGATTTGGTTGATGCTCGTCTCGATGTTCTTAATGCTTGCGCGCAAGCCCTGCCAATCGTCGACGGCCACACTATCTCTTAAAATTCAGAAGAATATAGGCCGCGAGTATCGCCGAGCGAGTTGTATTTGGTACTTTAGCGTTTGGGAATACAGTTGAATGAGCTTAGTTCTAAGCTGACTGTGGATCCTAGAGAGTGCTGTATGGTGGGACCTGGTAAAGATCAGGAGGAGAGGTAGGGTGCAAAGGTGGACTTGATTCCTAAGAAGCTAGGTTCAGGGCTCCTTAAATACTCGCTCGCGCGGCCGCTCTCGCTTAGAACCAAGCTAAGCCCTCACAGTGCCATACTACATGAGTCATTAGAAACCACATCGGCCAATTTAGCGAGTAAGAGCATATGATTGAAAATTAGATCAAAAATGCATTCGCATTTAATTTCGGACTATCAATTGCGACGCTGAATGAATGTAATATTGGTGGGGGGTACCTTTGATCTGCGTCCTCGGATGGTAGAATATAGGTATCTTCTATATTCTTGCATCGAACAAGGAGCTCTGTAGTGTACTGAAGGCCGGATACAGCTTCATCATATTGCATAATCGGGTTGATCAATAACTATGTACGAGTAATTAGCCAAAATCAAATCGGAAAGGATCCGTGAAACATCGAGGTAACGTACAGAGAAGATGATGAATATTCCAGCCCACGCAGTGGCAGCATACGGGGAGGCCTCGATTATTGATGCAATGCTCTTACTTGCTAGAAGAAGAGTAGAAATGACTTTGCGAATCTGGTCTTTGACAATGATTTCCCGCCCTACTTGAGCAATCTCCTGCTGAGCATGTTGTAAGCTTTGAAGCTTGCGCTTAACCAGCATCTGTAACTCGACTTGCTGATCTGCGATTTCTGTATAGTCTTTGTCAATTGGATTTGGACTACCAGATGCATCTTCTGAAATATTGGGGGTTAATTAGTTTAAATTCTGATCAATGTAGCCGAACGAGAAATAAAATTAAGTATACCTTTCAATAAATCTCGGTCTTGTGATGCCAAGAGATCCCTCTCATACGCTTGGATAAGTTTTGGGTTCTCGTTTCGAAGTTGAGCGTAGGCTTCTTCCCAAAGGTTTTGTTTAAGTACTTCGGTCACGGACAAGTCGGATGTCAGATCGCTCAGGAACACTTCATGGTCGTTCTTCAGCTTCCGATCGTCCATAGCTTGCTTTTGGAGATTCGAAGGGCCATCTTGTATCGGATTTTGAATAAAACCGGCAGGCTCGTGGAAGCTTTGAGCAAGCTCAGCCTGCTTTAGAATTTTTAGTAAACTGAACGGAGTAGAGACACGAAAGATCATTGCCTTCGAAATGTTTCTAGCTTTCTTATTCTTGGTTTGGCCAAGTTGCCAGAATTGATGAAGTCGGCGCATGATTGCGTGTTTCAAAGTGAACGTGTTTGTTGCGTCACCATTGCGCGAGTTGGAAAAGGCTGGCCATGAATCGCTTTCAGAGAATGCGGAAAGAATGGTTATGAACAAGGCGGGGCAGCCTGATAGAACTCAGCTTTATCGGTTAGCAGCTCACATGACAAAATGCCACGTCATTTACTGCCTAAGGTATATTGGGTAGAGGTTGTACAAGGCTTACCAACTCCAAATAAAACCTCACCTATAGTTGGTCCTATTGAGATCCTTAAAATTTTATAATTCAAAACATATTCTACACTCTATATTTAACCATGTTTATTCCTGATATTGTATTATTACTTAATCTAATAAGCTCCTGCCTTAATTTCTACATGCAGGGAGCTCTAAGAAGAATAAATATCAACTAATAGCATGTGATAAGTGCTTTTAGAAATCAGTCTTTTTATTTTTACGTTTTAGCAATGGCACTGAGTGAGTAGCTAATCTAAACAGCCTCGCACGCCATATTCATTTCTTAGGCCGTGAAGTCGCCACCAGCGGTCGAGACTACTAAATCCGAAGGCCTGATTGGCTCTTCATAATCAGTGTCTGCAGTGAAGAGGAAACTGATACCAATACCCCATCTCACACTATGTAAAGTCGGTAAGTTGAAGGTGTTGGCACTATCTGGTGAGGCATGGGTGCCTTTGAGGCTGAGCTGCTTAAAATCTTGAACTTTGATCGGGCCGTCATATATTTCCACTTCCGTGATTCTACCCCCGTTTTGCGCATCAAACAGAATAAAAATCCTTTGAAGCTGAGATCGGACATCGTCTATGATCACTCGTGTGGGTAATGCGATATGAAGCCAAGACGATTTGCCTGGCTTGACTGTCACTTCTGTACCACCACGCACATGTTGGTATCGGCTGACACAGTCAAGTGACTCTACAGTGAGGGCATGCCCATGAACCCAGTTTGCGAACATCTTCATGGTAGCTGATTTCTGGCCCAAATGAGATATAGTAGATCTCACTGTCCTATTTAATGTTAGATGCCGCTTTCTCCCTACTCTGTGACATGGGTTTCAGAACAGCCTCACCTGGATTGCTCGGGTATCTGGAGCTCTATATTGATAGGGTTATGACTTCAATATTTTCGGCAGGCTAGGGGATTCAGTCAATGGTCTTCACAAGAGGAAATCAGCTTACATTAAACAAGTCGATTTGCGATATTTATGTTTAGGCAGCGAATTGAGATCTAGTGGCAGCTTTACTAATCTGAGATTTTCGAGACAATTTTACGATAAATGTCTGTGAGTGATTATTTGAGTTTGAGAAATGGCTGGATATTAAAAAAACAAGAACCGGAGGTAGGCTCAATATTTAATTGGTTGCCTTGTTTCGATTATGCACGGCGGCGTGAAAGGGGAATTAGCGACGTCAGGGATGCATGATCTTTTAGGGTACACAGCATTTGGAGTTGAGATAGTACGCGTAGGACGGATATGTGACCAAAATGAGCCTTATGAGGACTGCATATTCTCTGGCGTTATTCTGACGTGTACTCTGTAATAGCCCAACAATTGCAACCCACGAGTATTATTAATATAAGGTTAAATATTAAGTTTCCATTATTACGGCTAGAAGTCTTATCTTATATTTAGGGAGTTTTGCATAAAAGCACGTCTTTTAAATGTCAGTAATTAGTAATAACTATTACTAGCTTTCATTACTAGATAATTAAAGCTAGTATCCGCATAAATTAAGAGTATTTTATAAGATTTAGACCTTTAGTAATTATTGTAATTATAGAGCTTTTGGGTTTATTTCTCTTAGCTTAAAGCCTCGATTTATAGCTATACTAATCTCTCATACTTTCTTTTCTTAATTAATAGAAATCTTAATTTAAACTACTTCCTTTTTTACTAATAATTAACCTAACTATTAAAGAAGAATATATATATTTATTAAAAAGGAGTATAAGGGAATATAATATATAATAATAAATCAAATAAGTATCCTATAAATTAAAGGAGTATTATATAAGTGAAATATATATTAAATTACTTAAGGTCCTCTTTATAGAAAGAAAGAAGCTAAATAGAAAAAGGAGTAAGAATATAATATATAAAGGGTTATACGTAACATTTATATATATGATATACCTCGGCTCTTAGGTAATATATAGAGTTAGTGATTAAGAGGTTTAGTAATCCTATTATATTATAGGAATACTACTAATTAGTAAGCTAGCTATATACTTATTAATTACTAGATTATATATATATTATTAAGGGCTCTTATTTATAGGAGCCTTCTCTAGACCTCTAAAGAGAGACAAAGATTAGTTCTATATTAAATTTAATACTAGTGCTTTTTATACTTATACTCGAATTTAAACCTATTACCTTATTATCTACTATTAATTACCTTATAAGCTAATCTCTCTACCCTTAAGGGAAGTAGTTTAATAATATAATTATATTACAGAATATATAAAGTATATAATAGCTTATTATTAACCCTATTCCTAGCTTATAACGATTTAGTACTTCTATATAATATAAGCTAGATACTAAGGGCTTTATACTCTTAAGCTAAGACTAAATCACGACCTTTAATATCGAGACCCCGACGATGCTATCGCGATTACTTATAAGTGATACCTATAATTAAGATCCGAGACATATTTTTATATAACCCTCTACTTTCGACCTCCTCTTATATATTATAACTTATTCAAATATATACTTATAACTAGAAGAAAAGGCTAAGCGAAAATATAAAAGAGAAAAAGGTAAGTTATAGTTATAGTTTATAAGAAGGATAACAGGGATTTTGGTTAGATAAGAAAGGGAACCGTGAATAGACTACTAGGAATACTAGTTAATATCTAGATATATAATTATTTATATATAAGAGGGGGCTTAGGATAAGAGGACCTAAGGCAACTACTATTTATCTAGAAAGCCTTTTATATAAAGATATATATACGAGATAGAGGGACCTAGGGTATTTATTTCTTTCTTTCTAAGGTAAGGAGCCAAATACTTATCTAGGCAAGACTATAAGTTATAATAGAATATAATATAGAAATAAAAGAGAGTTTTACTAGTTTCTCTTCTTAAAAAGCTAACCTACTACTTTATATAAGCCTCTTATTTATATAAGCTATACTATATAGTTAAAAACTAATAAAGTACCTTAAAAAGAAAAAAACCAAAAAAAACCCTACTCCTAAGGAGGAAGTTAACTAGATTAATACTTAGGGAAGAAATTATAAAGGCTCTTCTAATACTTTTAATTAAACTATTTAAGTACTTCTTAGAAATAACTCTAATAATAATAATAATAATCTTAGTAATAATCTTAATATTATAATTAAAGCTTAAGTTATTATTACTTAAACTATAGAATAGACCTTATAAGTTAAAGTTAAAGTACTCTAGTAGAAGTAAGAATTAGTAGATATAATTAATTAATATATCCTTTAGTTAAAATAATATAAAGGTATCCTTTAGGATACCTTAAGGTTCTCTATATCTGATCTAAGTTCTACTTATAACTGTATTCTATCCTTACTAGTAATTCCTACTAGGGAAATTCTTAGAATAGAGTTAAAATCTATTCTCTTTCTTAATATAATAGGTTTTAAGAATAATCTTAATATTATTTATTAGGAGCTACTATATAATATCTTAAAAATAATACTAGACTAAGAGAAACTTCTTAAGGTCTAGATACTAGACTTATATTATAGAAAGTCTATTAAAAAATAAAGGATATTTATATCTTTCTAGGAGGTAGTCTTTAGGACTTAGCCTTAGACTTATAATAAATACTCTTCTAGAGTTAATTCTATTATAAGTATCTCTAGGGATAACTTTTATAATACTTAAGAAGCTATTATAAAATAGAGTCCTCTAGTATATAAGATTAATTAAGAGAAGTTTAAGGCTTATTTAGTTAATATACTCTAGGCTCCTTAGACTTATTAGTAAGATACCTTTAAGGAGATTTAAGATCTTTATTAAAAGGATAAAGAGACTATTACGAAGCTATATATTTAGATAATTAGTCTTAAAGTTAACTAGGACCTCTACTCTAAAAGGGACTAAATCCGGACTCTTAATACTACTTTATCTAACTTTAAGACTTATTAGTTACTTATATTTATTCTCTTAAGAGATAAGGTAATATTTATTTCTAAGTAACTAGAGAAAGTATAAAAAGTAGAATATACTACTTACCCTAAATTAAAAAGAGAGCTAGGGTAAGAGAATCTAATAAGAGTAACTCTACCTAGAAGGACTCTAACTCTATAAATTCTAATTATAAGAATACTAAAAGAAGAAAGAAAAGAACTAAAAGACTAATAAAAATAACTCAAGTAATAGTTTAGCTCCTTCTAAGCCTTATTATAGTACTAGTTCTAATATAAATATTAGTTATTAAACTTATAATTGGAAAGGATATGTGTTAGGATTATTAAGATACTCTAAGTATAATAAATAAGTATAT
Organism: Hyaloscypha finlandica; assembly: GCA_021399475.1. Taxonomy (NCBI): domain Eukaryota; kingdom Fungi; phylum Ascomycota; class Leotiomycetes; order Helotiales; family Hyaloscyphaceae; genus Hyaloscypha; species Hyaloscypha finlandica. The sequence continues at coordinate 30,879 of JAJTUR010000277.1, forward strand.
TAGAACCCTAAAAAGCTAACATAATTAAAGAATCTTAGTATCTATTAAAGTAGGTTAATAAAATTACTATAGAAGAGTACTCTAGAGGAGTACCTCTTAAGGAACTAAGAACAGAGAAGGCTAAATCTTGAATATTAGCGATTTTAACTATAATAAAAAAGGTATATCTCTTTATATATTTATTTAAGTAAGATTAACTTAACCTAAAGTAAGTGCCTTAGAAGTATATACTAGTCTTAGTAATACTAGGTCTAATTATAGCTTCTTTAATAATAAATAAAGTTAGAGCTAGAGCTTTATAGACTTGGCTAAATATAACTTAGAGTTTATAACTTTTTATAGAAATAAGTTCAAGATCTATTAAGCTTATAATCTTAAGGTATTTATTATAGATAATTATGGTAAGATACGTCTTTTTAGGTTCTAATTCTATAGATATAAGAATATAAGCTCTTATGGCCTCGTCTTTAGTATAGAATTCTATAAAGTAAATATTATATAATATATTAATTATATTAAGAAATATTGAATACATCTATTTACTTAGCTTAATAATATTAAGGTCCTAATACTAAAAGAGTTTAGGGAAGAGCTTAATGACTACCCTAAGGTAGTATTATAAGCCTTATTCTTAACTAAAAGTAAATGTAATTACACTTAATAGTGAGTTTCTTATATATATAATAGTTACTAGATATTTTCCTTCTTATATAATTCTAGTAATATAAGATAAGAGTATATAATATATTAAGTTAATATTCTTAGGAAAGGGGCCCTAGAGGTTCTTATATACCTCTAGGATAATAGTAAAGACTTTATAGGGGTTTTTAACCTTAATAAGGCTTTAGAACTCACTAATATTAATAGTATTAAATACTCTATTAATATAAATAATATAGTTCTATATAAACCTCTATATAAGCTATTAGAGACTTAATTAGAAGTATTATATCTATATCTATATAATATGCTTTATAAATATTAAATAAGGCCTAGTATAAGCCTTATAGGGGCACTTATTTTCTTTATTTCTAAGAAGGATAATAAGCTATAGCTTTATATTAATCATTATAGCCTTAATAAAGTTATAATTAAGAATTAGTATCTACTTCCTCTTATTAATAAAAGCCTTAATAGGCGCTAAGGAACTAAGATATTTATATACCTAGATCTTATAGATATGTATTATTATATAAGAATTTATAAAAGATATAAGTAAAAGATGACTTTTAGGACTTATTATAGATATTTTAAGTACCTTATAATATCTTTTTAGTTAACTAATATACTAGTTATATTCTAAGTATATATTAATACTACTCTTATAAGGCTTCTAGATTATTTTATAGTTATTTATTTAGATAATATCCTAATTTACTCCTAAAATAAAGATAAATACTATAATTATATTTACTAAGTACTTACTAAGTTATATAAAAATAACCTATTTTATAAATTTAGTAAATATGAGTTTAAGAAAAGGAGTTAAATTCTTAAGCTTCCTTATTAGAATAAAAAGTATTTAAATAAATTCTAAATAGATTTATAGTATTATAAAATAACTAGAACTAGAGTTATTCTATAATATCTAAATATTCTTTAGATTTACTAACTTCTATTATAAGTTTATTTACTATTACTTTTAAGTAACTATAAACTTAATTAATCTCTTATAAAGAATAAAGAAGGGCTAGAAATCTAGCTTATTTACTTAAATAGAGATAACTAATAAGAACTTTAAGGATTTTAAGGAAGCTTTTACTATAACGTTTATTCTAGTTTATTTTAATTCTTCTAAGAAGATTTAAGTTAAAACTAATATATTAAAATTTATAATTACTAGTACTATTTCTTAATAAGTAGATTCTAGTAATAGCCCTAAGAAATACTAGTATCTAGTAGTATTATAGTCCTAGAAACTCACTAGGGCTAAATAAAACTATAGTACTTATAATAAGGAGCTGCTTAAAATTATAGAAGCCTTTAAGTATTAGTACTATTACCTTAAAAGGTCTAAGTTCATAATTAAGGTTATTATAGACTATAATAACCTTTAATACTTTATAGAAATAAAGTATCTAAAGAGCTATTAAGTATACTAAGTAATATATCTTATAATATATAATTTTAATATTATTTATTATAGAGGAACCTTAGACCCTATAAATAGATTTAGTAAAAGACTTAATTATAAAGAAGGCTTTATTAATATAACTTATCTTTTTACCTTTTAGAATAAATTAAAGAGAGCTTTTATTATTATAATTTAGAGGTCTCTAGGGATATCTAGAGAGTCCCTTCCTTAGAATAAATAGTATTTAATACTTACTATTCTATAATAGTTATAGAGACTAGTTTATTATATGTAATTAAATATCAAGCCATATTATCTATA
>JAJTUR010000278.1:0-33129 GCA_021399475.1 Hyaloscypha finlandica
TTACCTTTATTCCTTATATTACTCTTTAAAGGAATCTAATTCCTTTTATTATATATTATACTTCTAGAACTAGGATACTTACCTATAAGAATACCCTCTAAGGCTCTTTCTAGCTAATTTTAATTATCTTTCCTATATACTTTTTAGAAAATTCGAAAAAATACTATATATATAATTTTTAGGTTTTTCGTAATAAAATTGACTTTTTAGGTAATTAATAAGTAAAAAGACTAGAAAGTTTTAAATTCAGGGAATTTCTTCTTAAGCTTAACTTAGGAAGAAATTCTACTAGAAGAAACCTATAATAGATTCCTAATACCTCTAAGTAGTTATAACTAATAATTATACCTACTAAATATATAAAATCTTCTTAAGCCTAGCTTAGGAAGAAATTCGGATATAATATTAGAAATACTATCCTAGAGTAGAGTATGAATCTAAAATAGACTTAACGATAATAGCTTATCTTAGGATAACTCTCTAATACCTTCTATAGTATTATATACTAAATCTCGAAAATTAGTAACCCTAAGTAAGGGATCTCCAAGTAGTTATAAAGAGAATTATTAATAAGAAACTCAAGAAATCGACTCCCTAAAGCTTCCTAAGCCTAGCTTATAAATAGAAATCTCGATACTTTATAACGATAGAGTAATTAAAGGCTTATAAGAAGTAAAAGACACTATTAAAGTAGCTCTACTAAAGGAATAATTAGGTCTAATTAAGCTAGCTAATAATAGGGCTAATAGAATAATAAGTAAAGTAAGAGATAAGCTAACTAAGTAATATAAATAGTAGAAAGGAAAGTAAGAAGAAACTAGTTAATAGAACCCGGACTAATTTAATATAGAATTCGGTACTCTCTTAGTTATAGCTAAAGTAATTATAGACTATAATAAGTATTCTTAAGGACTAAACTATATTAAGAAAGTCTAGGGAGAAGACCCTTATAGTTATATGATTTTAGAGAATTACTTGAGTCCTAAGAATCCCTATTATATACTTTAGGGTAAGAGTTATCTAATATAGTTTAGTATAATTACCGAAAAACTTACTCTAGAATAAGTAGTCTAACTTATTAATAAATAAATCCTTAAATACTATTTCTACTACTATAATCTAAAGACCAAAAACTCAGGAAAACCTAATTTTAATACTAGAATAAGTAAATCCTAGATAGTATCTACTAATATTAAATGAGCTTATATAGAAATAATAAATAAAGATAAGCTAAAAGGACTAGCCTAACTTCGATAAAGAAAACATTAATTCCCCCTTAAGTTAGATATAGAATAATTCGGTTTAATTCTAGATAATATTAGATTCCTTAAATTACTAGTAATTATAGAAGCTAAACCCTCTCTCCTAGAATATTAAACTACGCTTAAGGCTTATTTATAGAGGATAATATTATACTAAACTAAAGAAGAAAGTCTCTATAAGCCTAGCTTAAGGAAGAAAATAGTACTACCGGAATTAAAACTTAAAATAATACCAAAAGAAGGATTCTAAGAATATTATTAATCCTTAGGAAACTCTATTATTAAAAAAACGTTATAAATCCTTAGGAAACTCTTATTATTAAAATATAAGAGATAATAGAGGTAGATACTATAGAAATCATTACTAATACCCCTTAAGATAATACTAGTAATATATCTTAGGATAATAAAAGAGATAAGCTAGAACCTCCTAGAATTAATAAACCTTAAGGAGTCCCCGAAAATGAAAATAGAAATTAGGATAATACTAGTAATAAAAGTTAGGAAAATTCATATACTAAGGAACTTATAAAGGCTAAGGCTAGTAAGAGAGTTAATTATACTATCTACCCCTTACTAGATAATAATACTCTATTACCTCTACTAAGAGCCTCGACTTTTAACCCTAGATAAATTCTAAATAAAGAGGATAACTTAGGCTAAGTAATCGAAGATTTCATTAAAGCTTTTAAAAAGGTAGTCCTATAGGACTATAACGAGAAAACTAAGAAGCTTAATATTAATCTCTTTATTAATTAACTAGACTTATAATAGTCTAGTCGAGCTTATGAACTTCTAGAGGCAGAATTTTATAACTTGAGAGTAGATAGACTTAATATTGAAAAGATTACGAGATTAAGCTACTATTATCTTCTTAAGTCTAGCTCAGGAATAAATTTCGCTTAACCTAAACCTTAAAAGCTTAATACCTAAAGCTATAAGTATATTATCTCTAAACCTTAGAAGAGATACCTTAAGTATAGATACCTTCCTTAGATCCTTATCTCTTTAGAAGAGTAACTTAAGCTCTACTAAATCTTTATTAAACTAATTAAACTAGCTTATTTATTCTATATTCGAAAATATTCGGAATACCTAGACTTAAAGATACTACCCAAAATAATAAGAAAGAAAATCTTATTAAATCTCAAGGTAATTTATAAGTACTATAAAGATATCCTAGCTTATTATATTAGGAGTAGATTTAAACTTTTTAAGAGAACCCCTTAAAGTGTCTTTATTTAGAAGTAAGTTAGTCTTAGAGTCTAAAGATATTACCTTAAGCCTATTATAGACTATATAATAAACTATACTATTAGTAATATTTACGGAGCTATGTTTTAGCTAGATACCCCTAACTTAGCTAGAGTAGGAGTTTTCGTTATTAGCCCTTTTAATATAAGTTAGTTATTAGATAATAATATTAGGGAAGAAGGATATAAATTACTCTATTACTATATTAATAAAGAATTCCATATATATATTCACTATTCGAGAGAAAAGGGTATATTAATAAATAGCTTCCAAATTCCGGATATAATTTATATAATTACTTAGTAATTAGTTAGAGTAGATCTAAGTCTCTACTTATTTATTTATTCGGCTCGAGACGATAATTAGACTTATTTAGTGATATATCCGGACTATACTTACTAAGTTACTTATAATAAAGGACTTAACCTAGATTTCTATTATATAGAAGAAGCCCTAGTCTAAATTAATATTCCTAATATTATAAAATATTCTACTAAATACTCTCCTAAGATTAGTAACCGAATCTGTGACTATATTTTAATATCTAGCTTTACTAAATCCGAAGAACTACTAAAGTTTATCCCTAATACTATTAAATAAGAGGGCTTATATATTAAGACTAAGCGTAATAGTCGCCTTTTTTATCTTAATTCTAGCTTAGGAATAAAATTAAAGGTAAAACTCGAAGCTATAGTCAGAAAATAGAAGGACTATAATTAGAAGGATAGAGAGATTATTCTCACTAAGTAGGGTATTCTAATCTATTTTTACTATAAGCCCCCTATACTTAATTCCGAAGATCTATACGAAGACTTCTAAATAATATCTACTAACTATACGACTCTTTTAGAGGACTATATAACTCTAGAAAATAGTATTTCCTAGGACGACTTTTACTCTTAATATATATACCTTAAGAGACCTAATATTCCCTATTAGGAGGACCCTAAGAAAATCATATATACTACTAAACTTTTCAGAGTAGTAGCTACTCTCACTAGACTAATCCATATTAGTAAAGCTTTACTAAGTCGTTTACTATAGACTAACTAAGGTGTCCTAGCTAAATGAGACAAAATCTTTAATATAGAAGAAGAAGAAGTCTAATACTATATTACTAAGATATGAGCTAATACTATTAGCTATATAATAGAAGCTTATAAGAGAGTTTTCGAAGATAAGGTATACTATTATAGTAATTATTCCTATATAAGATTCCTAGAGATAATATATCGAAATCCGAAAGCTAGACCTCTAGCTCCTAATAACTATTATATTAAGATAAAGGTTTAGGAATATTATAAGGATAGAGACTTCTCTTATTTAGTTATTAATTATTAAGGTAAGATTAAAGTTAAGACCCTATATACTCCTTTAAAACCTAAGGTATAAGAGAATTACGAGCTTACCCCTATAGAGGAACTAGATCTTAACTAAAGTATAGACGATAATTCTAGTAAAGACACTAATAACTCAGAATCCTATACTAGTTCAAGTAACCCTCTTCCTTCCCTAGAAACTAATAATAAGCCTAACTTATTAAGCCTAGGACTATAAGAAAACTAGAACTATCGAGGTACCTTATAAAGTCTTCCTAAGCTAGGCTCATTAAGCGGAATAATCCTAAATAATAATACTACTTAAAACGATTCCTAAAGTAGTTATCTAAACCTTTTAGGTTACTCCTTCTTATGAACTCTAAGAAATAATAAAATTAGTGAATTAGAGGGAAGTAGGGGCTTCTTTAATATAGATCTAGATAAACTTAATTAGAAGTAATTCGAGGAATAAATAATCTTCTAACTTAAGAAAGAAGCTACTAACTCCTACGAGAACCGTAATAACGCTAAAGATATAGTCAAAATTCCGGGTTAATTTCCCTTACCTATTAATCCCCCGACTATAGAACCCCCGACTATAGAACCCTTACCTACGGAACCCTCGCCTCCTTAGTCTCCTATATTTACTAAGGATCCTGAGGCGGAATAATCTCAAGACAAAGGCTCTACTCCTAAATTAAATAGTACTAGATACCTAACTATTAGTATAAAGGGTCCCTTACTAGTACTAGAAGAAGAAGATACTAAGAAGAAGAGAGCTTAGAATACTAAGCGTAAGTATATAGTCTCTGAAGCTAGAAGTACCTTAAAGTAAATGACTTATACCTAGCTTAGAGTTAAAGGCAAATTCGTAAAAGCTTAGAATCTTCTTAAGCCTAGCTTATAAATATTTTCTCCCTTAGTTTAATATAATAGATTAGATAATTTCTAGATAATAGATAACGGGGGGGAGTATAATATGAATTTCTTTCTTTTCTTTAAGCTACTTGTTTTATTTTAGTACCTCTTTTACTTATTCTTATAGGATAAGGTTTTATACTCAAGATTAGTGTTTCCTTTACAAAATTTCTTTCTAGTAGGAATTAATAAGTCGAGGACGACTTTTCTAGGGAAGAGATATATATAGTAGGGATCTAGTAGATATAGGGTAGGTTAGGTATTCACACGTGATTCCTTAGCTTCTTACTCCCTTTAGTATTTAGCCTTCCACCTTTTTAATAAAGGGGACCTTAAGTAACTTAATACACACTTCACTTATATGATACCTCCTTGATTCATACGTGTACTTATTCGATTTATTATTATATGTTATATTCCTATGATCCCCTCTATAATATTTAAGAGGGGTTCGAGGTTATTATATATTTATTAATTAAATTAATTCATATAACTAGGTTTATTATTAAGTTTACTTATTATATCGCTAACTCTAATAGTTATTAGGACTATACTACGAAGGCTTCTAGTAGTTACTAAGGCACTTCATCTACTATCTTAGTTTTATATAGTTATCTATTCGTCTAACTAACTACTAGGAGTTCTACTCCTATATCTTCATATAATAGAGGAGTCTAGTAAGTTTCTTTTCTTGAGCCTAGCTTAGGAAGAACTCACGACCTCTAATATCGACTAGTATACTAGTACTCTAGCTTCTATATATAGTTCGGGTACTCCCTACTACTAGCTTTTATATGCTCTAAAGTCTTACTAATACATCGGCTTTATAGGTGGTTTTGACTAAGGTCTACCTCTAGCTTTATTTACTCTAAGCTTCGTCGTTTATATATAAGTTTAGGCTCTCCTTACTTCTAGCTTCGTACGTATATAATCTCTAGTTAGTAAAGATAAGAGAGAGAGAATTCTAATATTATAGGCTAAGCTTTTATATAAAGAAGACTAGTGGTTTAATTAACTAAATAGAATTCTCTAAAGAGAAAAGAAAAGAGAAAAGAAAGCGAGAATAAGAACTATATTCCTTAAGGTATCCGAGCTCCCTAAGTAATACGTGATTACTCTATTAACTAAAGGGGGCGTGTTATATGACCCCGGATATATCCGAGATTATGTGACCTAAGCGAAGGCTTCTAGCTAAGTATATTAATCGGGTCTCGACCCGCTATAATAAGGGTTATCCCTAAGAGTACTTATAGTAAAATTAACTCTAGAAGAGTATCTATTATAAGTATAAGGCTAGGCCCTAAAGACTACCTCTTAGGAAGACACGAATATTCTTTATTCTTTAAGAGACTTTCTATAATATAAGTCTAGTATCTAGACCTTAAGAAGTTTCTCTTAGTCTAGTGAAGAGGGGATCGTGGGAATACAATATATAATAATAAATCGAATAATTATACGTACGAATTAAGGAGGTATTATATAAGTGAAGTATATATTGAGTTACTTAAGGTCCCCTTTATTAAAAAGGTGAGAGGCTAAATACTAAAGGGAGCGAGAAGCTAAGGAATCACGTGTGAATACCTAACTTACTCCGTGTCTACTAGATCCCTACTATATATATCCCTTCCTTAGAAAAATCGCCCTTAACTTATTAATTCCTGTTAGAAAGAGATTTTTATAAAGGAAACACTAATCTTAAGTATAAAACCCTATCTCGTAAGAAGAAGTAAAGGAGATACTAAAATGAAATAAGTAGCTTAAAGAAAGAAAAGAAATTTATATTATATTCTCCCTTATTATCTAGAAATTATCTAATCTATTATATTAAACTAAAAGAGAAAATCTTTATAAGCTAGGCTTAGGAAGATCCTTGACTTTTGCGAATTTACCTTTAATTCTAAGCTAAGAACGAGTTATTCGCTTTAAGGCGCTTTTAGCTTTAAGGAATATATACTTATACTTAGTATTCTAAGCTTTCTTCTTCTTAGCTTCTTCTTCTTCTAAAACTAGTAAAGGATCCTTTATTCTAATAGCTAAATATTTAGTATTATTTAATTTAGGAGTAGAGTTTTCGTCTTGAGTTTATTTTGCCTTATTATCCTTAGTAAAGGGTAGGGGAGACTAGGGAGGTAAGGGGTCTATAAGTAAGGGGTCTATAGGTAAGGAGGATTAACTTAGATTCTCGGCTATATATTCTATATTATTATGGTTTTCGTAAGAGTCTATAGCCTCTTTCTTGAGTTAGAGGATTACTTATTCCTCGAATCACTTCTAATTAAGTTTATCTAGATTTATTCTAAAGAGGTTTATATCCTCCTCTAATTCCCTAATAGAGTTTCTCAAATTTTGAAGGAAGGAGTAATTAAGAAGGTTATAGCGGTCGCTTTAGGAACCGTTTTAAGTAGTATTAATATCTAGGGTTATTTTACTTAGTAAGCTTAGCTTAATAAGACTTTATAAGGGACTTCGACAGTTCTAGGTTCCTTATACTCTTAGGCTTAATAAGCTAGGCTTATTATTAGTTTCTAGAGAAGGAAGAGGATTACTTGGATTAGTATAGGATTCTAGTAAGTCGAGGTCTTTATTAGAATTATTATCTATACTTTAGTTAAGTTCTAGTTCTTCTATAAGAGTAGGCTCGTAATTGTCTTATACCTTAGTCTTTAAAGGAGTATATAGGGTCTTGACTTTAACCTTACTTCGATAATTAATAACTAAATAAGAAAAGTCTTTATCCTTATAATATTTAAGAACCTTTACCTTAATATAATAGGAGTTAAGAATAAGAGGTTTAGCTTCTGGATTTCAACGTGTCTCCTCTAGGAATCTTATATAGGAATAATTACTATAGTAGTACTCCTTATCTTTAAAAACTCTCTTATAGGCTTCTATTACTTAGCTAATAGTATTAACTCAGTATTAGCTATATAGTATTAGACTTCCTCCTCTAATATCTTAAAGAGTTTATCTTATTTAGCTAAGATAGCTTAGTTAGTCTATAGTAAATAACCTAGTAAGCTTACTAATAAGGGTTAGTCTAGTAAGAGTAATACTACTTAGAAAGGTTTAGTAGTATATATAATCTTACTAGGTCCTCCTAATAAGGAACTTCGAGTCTCTTAAGGATATATATTAGAGGTAAAAGTTCCTAAGAAATACTATTTTCTAGAGTTATATAGTCCTCTAAAGAGTAGTATAATTAGTAGATATTATTTAAAGTCTTTATATAGACCTTTAGAGTCGAGTTTAGGGGCTTATAATAGAAATTAATTAGAATACCTTACTTAGTAGAATAATTTATCCTTCCTTCTAATTATAATCCTTCTATTTTCTGACTATAGCCTCGAGTTTCGCCTTTAATTTTATTCCTAAGCTAGAATTAAGATAAAAAATAGCTATTATATTTAGCCTTAATATATAAGCCTCTTATTATTAGTATTAGGATGAACTTTAGTAGATATTAGATTTAGAACTACTAGGCTAGATAATAAAATATAGTTATAGATTTAGTTACTAATATTAGGAGGGTATTTAGTGAAATATTTTATAATATTAGGAATATTAATTTAGACTAGGTTCTTCTAAATAATAGTTCTAGGTTAAGTCCTTTATTATAGAAACCTAGGAGTATAATCCGGTATATACTAGATAAGTCTAATTATTATCTCGAGTAGTATAAATAGATAAGTAGAGACCTAGATCTACTCTAACTAGTTACTAAGTAATTATATAGATTATATCCGGAATTTGGAAGCTTATTATCTTTATACCTTCTCTCTCGAGTAATAAGTATATATATGGAATTCTCTATTAATATAATAGTAAAGTAATTTGTCCTTCTTCTCTAATATTATTATCTAATAACTAACTTATATTAAAAGTACTAATAGTAGTAACTCTTACTTAGCTAAGTTAGGAGTATTTAACTAAAATATAGCCTATAGATATTACTAGTAATATAGCTCGCTATATAGTCTAAGATAAGCTTAGGAAATATCTTTAGCTCTAAGACTAATTTACTTCTAAATAAAGATACTTTAAGGGTTCTCTTAAAGAGTTTAAATCTACCTCTAATATAAAAAGCTAAGATATTTCTATAGTAATCCTAAATATCCTTAAGTATTACTAAGATTTTCTTTTCTATACTTTAGGTAATATCTTTAAATTCTAGGTATTCAAATACTTTCGAATATAGAATAAATAAGCTAGTAGAGGCGTCTAATAAGGGTCTAGTAGAGCTTAAGTCGTCCTCTAAAGAGATAAGGATTTATAGAAGGTATTTATACTTAAGATATCTCTTTTAAGGTTTAGAGAGAATATACTTATAGCTTTTAGTATTAAGCTTTTAAGGTTTAGGTTAAGCGAAATTTATTCCTAAGCTAGGCTTAAGAAGATAATAGTAGTTTAATCTCATAATCTTCTTAATATTAAGTTTATTTACTCTTAAGTTATAAAACTCTACCTCTAGAAGTTCACGAGCTTCTTTAGATTCCTTTAAGTCCTAGTAATTAATAGAGAGATTAATAAAAGACTTCTTAGCTTTTTCCTTATAGTCCTATAAGATTATTTTTTAAAGGCCTTAACGAAATCTTTAACTACTTAGCCTAATCCTTCCTTATCTTATAGAACTTAACTAGGGTTAAAAGTAGGTTCTTAGTAGAGGTAATAGAGTATTATTATTAAGTAAGGGGTAAATAGTATAATTAACTCTCTTACTAGCCTTAGCCTTTATAAGTTCCTTAGTATATAATCCCCTAAACTTTATTACTAGTATTATCTTAGTTTTTATTTTCAGGGACTTCCTAAGGTTTATTAATTCTAGGAAGTTCTAGCTTATCTCTTTTATTATCTAAGATATATTACTAGTATTATCTTAAGGAGTATTAGTTATAATTTCTATAAGTTTATATCTATTATTTCTTATATTTAGTAATAGAGTTTCTTAGGGATTAATAATATTCTTAGAATCCTTATTTTCAGTATTACCTTAAGTTTTAATTCTAGGGTACTATTTTCTTCTTAAGCTAAGCTTATAGAGACTTTCTCTTTAGTTTTAGTATAATATTATCCTCTATAAATAAGGCCTTAAGTTTAGTTTAATATTCTAGGAGAGAGGGTTCTAATTCCGAGATACTAGTATTTCGAGGAATCTAATATTATCTAGAATTAAACTATATTCTTTATTTCCGACTTCTTAGGGAGCTCGATATTTTCCTTATTAAAGTTAAGCTAGTCCTTTAGCTTATCTTTATTTATTATTTCTATATAAGCTAATTTAATATTAGTGATACTATATAGGATCACTTATTCTAGGATTAAAATTAGGTTTTCCTAAGTTTTTAGTCTTTGGTTATAATAGTAGAAATAGTATTTAAGGATCTATTTATTAATAAGTTAATACTTATTCTAGAGTAAGTTTTTTAGCGATTATACTAAACTATATTAGATAACTCTTACCCTAAAGTATATAATATCTAGTCTTAGGATATAAGTAATTCTCTAAAATTATATAACTATAAGGGTCTTCTCCCTAGACTTTCTTAATATAGCTTAGTCCTTAAGTACACTTATTATAGTCTATAATAATTACTTTAGTTATAACTAAGAGAGTACTATATTCTATATTAAATTTGTCTAGTTCTATTAACTAGTTTCTTATTACTTTCCTTTCTATTATTTATTATTTAGTTAACTTATCTCTTACTTTAGATATTATTCTATTTATACTACTATTAGTTAACTTAATTAGCCTAATTATTCCTTAGTAGAGCTACTTTAATAGGTCTTTTACTTCTTATAAGCCTTTAATTAATCTATATTATAAAATATCGAAATTTCTATTTATAAGCTAGGCTTAAACCTTTAAGGGAGTTAATTTCTTAAGTTTCTTATTAGGGTCTCTTTATAATTACTCGAGATCCTTACCTAGGGTTACTAATTTTCGAGATTTAGTATATAATATTATAGAAGGGTTAGAGAGCTATCCTAAGACGAGCTATTATTATTAGGTCTATTTTAGATTTATACTCTACTTAGGAGGGTTCTTCTAATACTATATCTAGTTTTCTAAGCTAAGCTTAGGAATAATTAGTATATTAAGTAAGTATAATTATATATTATAGTTATCTAGGGTATTAAGGAATTTATTATAGGTTTTCTTCTAGTGAAATTTCTTCCTAAGCTAGCTTAAGAAGAAATTTCCCGAAACTAGAACTTTTTAGTCTTTTTACTTATAATTTCCTAAAAAGTCGATTTTATTACGAAAAACCTAAAAATTATATATATAGTATTTTTCGAATTTTCTAAAAAAGTATATAGGAAGATAATTAAATTAGCTAAGAAGAGCTTTAGAGGGGTATTTATATAAGTATATTCTAGTTCTAGAAGTATAATATATAATAAAAGGAATTAGACTCCTTTAAAGAGTAAATATAAGGAATAAAAGTAAAGTATAAGAGCTTAAAGCTCTCTTATAAGCGAATAAGGGGATTTATTAACGAAATTAAAATCTGTCCTAATTTTCGAAAAATTATAATTTAACTTTACCTTACTCTATACTATACTCTTCTCTTCCCTACTATATATTATCTTAGTATATAAGAGTTAAGGAATTAAGGTAAAATAAAATAAAAAAAGTAAAAATAACTAAAAAGTAAAATAAATAATAAAAATACGAATTATAAAAGAAAGTTAATTTATTAAAAGAATATAAATTAGTTCCTAGGATATATTTATATTATTTATTAAGTAATAAGTATATTAAGTCTTTTAAGTAATTATTAGAGTAAGTAAAATTAATAATAATTAAAACTATAATACTTTATTTATTAGATTCCGAGGTATAGTTATAGTCTTTCTAGTCTTTTTACTTATAATTAGTACTTCTTCCTAAGATTCGCTTTTATCTAAAGAGTTTATTTTATCTAAATCGCTTTCTAATTTATAATTAATTAGAATAAAGGCGTCTTTCTTATATATAAACTTCTTAAGGTAATTCCTAGTATAAGTTCCTTTTAGTTTTATTTTATCTATTTCTTCTAGCTTATAAAACCCTTTTAAAAAGACTATCTTTACCTAGTATAGACTTATTTATCTAAAACTAAGCTTAATATTTGAAGTTATATCTATAGTATATTAGGAATAATATATAAATATAATATCCTTTACTTTAATTTCTTATAAGTAAAGTTAATATTTAGTATTAAAAGCTGCTTTTCCTTATTCTTAAAATTATTATTTATAGAGTATTATTTCTTCTATATCCTTATCTTATAACTAGAGTTATTAAGCTTAAACCTCTAGGAGCTCCTCTCTCGTCTTAATCTTTATCTAGTCTAATAGTTACTAAACTAGGAACCTTATTTTATAAGAGAGAATTACCTCTTATCTATAAATTAATAAGAAGAGTATTACTCCTATTAGTCTATAAATTAATATTCTTTCTACTAGAAGGACTATAGAAAGGTGTCTTCTCTAGTATTTACCTCTATTACTTATATAAGTAAGTACTTCTCTAATTAAGTAATAACTATATTTAATACCTCTATTAGCTTTTAAGTTATATACTAAAATTTAGACTTATTTAATACTATACTTAGCTATAAATACTTTAGCTACACCCTTATTCTTAGGTCCTCTATCTATAACTAGTTATCTAAATACTCTATACTAATATATGATTTCCTCCTAAAGGAAGTTAGCTATTACCTCTAAGGTAGCTTTAAATAATACCCTTGCTTTAGGTTATCCTAATAAGTCTTCCCTTATATTTACGAGATACTTCTTTCCTCTATTAGTTAAGAGATAAGTTATATTAAGTATTACTTTTTCCTATAAAGTTACTATATAAGTTAAATATATTAATTCCTTTATTTAATTAGCTTCTCGTTTCTAGTACGAGATATAACTAAGTATATAGCTTTAATAATTAGTATAGTATTCTTCCTAGAAGAAAGTATTTACTACTCGTCTATAAGTGCCTTTATATCCTTTATACCTAAGTTCCTTATAATATTAGTAGATAACTTCTCTCCTTTTTATAAGATTATTAATAATAAGGTATATTAATATGCTTCTCTCCCTTTATTAGTATAACTCCCTATTAACTACTAAGTATAATAAAGCTTTACTTTTAAAGTTAAAGAACTCCTTTTATTCTATATTAATAGGTCTTTTAAAACTTTAAAGGAAGCGCGCTATATATTAAGAGGCTAGTAAATACTCTTTTCCTAGAGGTATATCTTCTTAAGCTAAGCTTATAAAGAGTTTCACTTATAAGGGTTTACCCTAGAATTAGAGCTCGGCCTGTAGCCATCGCTACACGTGACTAGTTACTATACCAACTAGACTAGTAGAGGGACCTAATATCGTCTATATAAGGCTAATACCTCTTCTCTTCCTCTCTTCAAGTTATCCTCTTTATATATAGAGTAGTTAGTTATTTAATTAATAATATTATAGTTAGCCCATTATATTAGGATAACTTCTTCTCCTATCTCTCACGAGACTAGAGAATATCACCGACGCTATTCCGTCGAACCAAAATAATAGAGGAATAGCGATAGTAATCCTCTCAGGTAGGGCCTAAGAACTAGCTATAGATACTAATAGACATCCCGCCGTAGTTAGCTAGCTTTATAGAAGCCCAGAATAATCTCTCTACCCAACTAGTAGAAAACTAATATACGTTACTCAAAAGACTCGCGACTCTCGAGACACGGAGCCAGAACTCCCTAAACTAATAGCCCTAGTTCCTAAGCCCGGCTCAAGAAGCCCCCTTCGCCTTAACTAGTACTACAGGCATACACACACTAGCTACCCGACACTAAAGCCCTGCCCCCGAACAGAATAAACTATCCAAAGCTAAACGACCAAAATAACGCCTCAGGGACATCGCTAAGTATAATAGAAAGGATAAGGCAAAATATAGAGAGTTCTCTATTAAGATAATAGCAAAGTTAGAAATTAATAGGAATACTATTAGAGACGAGAAGACACAAGTCTAGTATATATATAGTAGGTTAGTAAGAGAGGCTAAGTCTAGAATCTTCCCTTAGGTAGAGATTATAAGAGGTACTAGCTAGTTCATACTATAAGGACTATGTGAATAGATAGACCTCGTATTCCTAGACCCATAAGCGAAATAGAAGGTAATTAATAAGCTAAACCGTATTAAGTAAAGGTTAACACTATTCGCCGACTTCCTAAATACATTCGATATACTAATCCTCGAAGCTAAAGGATAGTTATAGACCAACGATATTAAGAAGGCATTTCTCAAGGCTACTATATTAGAGAAACTTATAGATAGTATAGTTAGGGTAGAATTATACCTGACCTATATAGGTTACTATACTTAACTATATAGAACTAGTAACTAGATTAACGAATGAGACAAATACGCTTAGAGGAGAAGGAACTAGACTAAGGTAATTAGGACTTATATAAACCAAGAACCTATATAAGTAGAATAAATAGAATAGGAACCTACGATAATAAGAATAGTAGCTATGAAAGGTACTAGAACAAGAGTAGTATAGTTAACTAAGGAAGAGTTCATCCATTAACAAAATACTAAGTTATATACGAGGTATAAGAATAAAGACTATAGAAGTAGATAATACTACTTACTCCTACCAAAACGCCTAGAAGGGAAACTACTAATAATCTATACTACTACTACAATAACCCCTATAGAGGAGGAACACGATATAGACACGAGCTCAGGAAATAAGTAGCTTCTTCCTAAAGATACGGGAAGAAGCGCTAAGTAGGGAAAGCCTCTATAGGCGAGGCTTAGAGAAATTTCAGATATAAAATAGAAGGAATACCTTTTCTTATATTAGTTTTAATTAATAATTAATCCTTTATAAAAGCTTTAATTAATATAGGATACTTATCCTATAGAATATATAACTCTAAGTTCATAACGAGAAATAACCTCTAGTACTTAAAGATATCTCTAAGAGAGATCTAAGGATTTAATAGGTCTATAGGGTAGATAGACGAAGTAGTATATATCTTAATAGATATTAAAGGTTACTACGAAGACCGTGTTTTCTTTTATATTATCCTATACTTAATAGGGTATAACCTAATCTTAGGGATACTATAGTATATAAGGTAAGATACTCGTATTAATGCCCCTAGAAGGAAAATAACTATTAACTCTACTAGAGTAGTAGTTTAGAACATAGTACGACCTATAACGAAAAAGATAATAGAGTATATATAAGTCTTAGCTATATCCTTCTAGGTATAGGTAAAGAAGTCTAAGAAAGACACTAGTATCTAAGTCTTCTTAGCTAGTATAGCTAATATTAATAAAGTATTAGTAGTTAAGTTAAAATGAGACCTAAAAGCTATACTCCCAAAATAGTACTATAAATTCATAGATCTTTTCGACCCTTCTAAAGCTAATAAGCTTCCCCCCCTAAGAAGTAATAGGGTTAACTATAAGATCGAGCTAGAGAAGAAGGATAGAAAAACACTAGAAGTACTATAGGGCCCCCTCTATAATATATTAAGGGAAGAGCTCCTAGTACTACGGAAAACCCTAACGGAGTTACTAGATAAAGGCTTTATCCGTATAAGTAACTTACTAGTAGTAGTACTAGTACTCTTCGTAAAGAAACTAAGTAGTAAGCTACGTTTTTATATTAATTACCGGAATCTTAATAGACTTACTAAGAAAGACTAATACCCTCTCCCCTTAATCTATAAAACTTTAAGGAATATTAGGAAAGTAAAATAGTTCACGAAGCTTAATATAATAGTAGTATTTCACAAAATCCGTATTAATTAGGGAGACGAGTAGATAACTATATTCCAAACCCGCTATAGCCTCTTTAAATAGATAGTTATACTATTTAGCCTTACTAATACACTAAGCATATTCCAGAAATATATTAATTAGGTATTAAGGGACTACCTTAATAAGTTCTAATTAGCCTATATAGATAATATTCTCATTTACTCGTCGGGTTCTAGGAAGGAATATCGTAAGTACATATAGAAGGTACTACTACATATACGTGAAGTAGGACTCTAGCTCGATATCTCAAAATACGAGTTCAAGGTCTAGGAGATAAAGTACCTAGGGTTTATTATTAAAGTAGGAAAAGGAGTCTATATAGACCTAGCTAAGGTAAAGGCTATACTCGAGTAAGAAGCCCCAAAGTTAGTAAAGGCTATTTAAAGCTTCCTTAGTTTTATAAACTTCTACTAACGATTTATTAATAGGTTCTCAAAGATTATCCTACTAATACTAGATACGATATATAAGGACTACGTTAAGTTCACTTGGACTAAAGAGGCTAATAAGTTATTTGAAAAGCTTAAAGCGATATTCACCTTAGTAATAATCCTCCTCCTATTTAATTATAAGAAAGAAACTATTATCGAGACTAACTCCTTAGGGTAGAGTATTAGAGGTACTCTAATATAAGTCAATAATACGGGAATTATAAAGCTATATATATTCTTTTTAAAGAAAAACTCACCTACTAAATATAACTATAAGATCTATAATAAAGAGATACTTATAATTATATATTATCTATAAGAATAAGACATAGAACTTAGGAGCGTGAAGAAATTTGAAGTTAGGATAGACTATAAGAATTTAGAATACTTTATAATAATAAAGTAACTTATAGAATACTAAATAAGATAGTCACTAATCCTCTCATACTATAACTTTAAGATCTCCTATATCCTAGGGAAGATAAACGAATATACTAATACCCTATTAAGAAGAAAGTAAGATATACTAATAAGAGTAGACAATAAGCGTATATAAGTATAGTTATTATAACTCCTAAGACCCGAAGTAATTAAAGACCTACTAAAAGGAGTAATTAAAGCGGCCCCTATAAGGACCTAAGGATAAATAAAACCCTACTCGACAAGTAGCGTATAACTACTAAAATCCTTCTTAAGCCCGGCTTAAGAAGACCTAAAGCCTACTAAAGGTAGGAATATTCAAAACTAAGATGAAATAGTTACTCCTAGAATAATACCCTCTACTAATAACTCTATAGTACTAGATATATTATAGATATATACGAAGAGCTAAGACGAAGTCTACTAAGCTACCCTATAAGCTATCTAATAAGGAGCCCGGATATTTCCTTTAAAACTTAAGCTCCTCGTATTAATAGGGGAATACTTAGTATTATTATCGGGAGGTCTATAGTTTCGAGACTAGTTATAGGTACCCGATAATAAACTACTATACACGTCTATAATCTAGACTATTTATAACTTAACCTAGACTAGCTACCCTAGTAGGGAATAAACTAATATCCTTATATCTAGGTAATTCTTTTAGCCTAGCTTATTAAGCGATATTCGGAGGTTTTCACGGAATTATAATAAGTATTATAGGAATATAGTATAGAGAAATAGGAAGTAAGGGTTCCTGAAGTCCCTTCCTATCCCTGACTAAATATAGTAAGAATTATTAATAGACTTTATCGTGGACCTACTAAAAAGTAATAGATATATGAACCTTATGGTCTTAATAGACTAATTAGGAAAGGGGGTAATACTAGAAGCCCTACCAAATATCGAGGTAGGAATAATAGCGAAGTAGTTCACTACTACCTATTACTGATAATATAGGTTCCCGAAGGTAATTATATTAGATTAAGGAGTATAGTTTATAAGTGCCCTATAGAAACGAATATATTAACTACTCGGGATCTAGTAGAGACTCTCTATAGTATTTAGCCCCGAAACTAACAGATTAATAGAACGGATAAATTAGATAATCGAAACATACCTTCGGAACTTTATAGACTACGCCCAAGATAACTAGGTAATAATACTACTATTAGTGGAGCTAGCTATTAATAATAGAGAGGTAGCCTCTATATAAGTTAGCCTATTCTTTTTAACCCACAGCTACTATATAGATGTCCTAGACTTAAAAGCCGAACTTAGGGAAGACGTACACTATAAGAGGCTCTCCCCTATTTAGAAAGCTAATAATATGATCTAGAAGCTAAAACAAGTATCGGAATAGGCTTAGATAGCTATAGCTATAGCTTAATAAGGTTAAGAGGCTATAGCTAATCTCTAGAGAGAGTAAGTACCATAATACAAGGTTAGAGACAAGGTCTAGCTTAGCCTAGAGAATATTAAAACCGACTAACTAATAAAGAAGCTCAATACTAAGTACTAAAAGTATACGATTATTGAGGCGGTTGGATTATATAGTTTCTGCCTAGACACGCTACTAGGAATCTATAACATCTTCTATAGTAGACGACTCAAACTTGCCGCTATAGATCTATTTACGTCCCAAAAGCAGGACAATGCTTAGAATAGCCCAACACTCATTAGTAACTAGGAAGAGTACAAAATCGAAGTAATCCTCGACGAAAAGAAAGCCCCGGGATATAGAAATAACCTATACTACCTAGTAAAGTAGGTATCACATAATAGACTAACTTAGGAGCCCTAATTAGCCCTAGAAGAGACATAAGCCTTAGATAACTAAGAAGTACGGAAAGTAGCCGGGTATATCCCCCTAGGTAGAAAGAGACGAGTACTAATAGCTCGTAAAGGACGTAACCTATATTAAAGAAGTACCCCTTCCCCGGTTTAAAGGACCAAGAACGTGATTTCCCGGAAGGGGGGGTATTATAAGGGTTTACCCCTAGAATTAGAGCTTAGCCTATAGCTATCGCTACACGTGACTAGTTACTATACTAACTAGACTAGTAGAGGGACCTAATATCGTCTATATAAGGCTAACGCCTCTTCTCTTCCTCTCTTCAAGTTATCCTCTTTATATATAGAGTAGTTAGTTATTTAATTAATGACATTATAGCTAGCCTATTACATCACTACTCTTAAAGGCTTCTTTACTAGTATAACTAATACTATATTTAGTTTAGTAGTAATCTAGTTATTAATATTAACCTCATAAGCCTTATTTATATTATTAGATAGAGTTCTCCTTCTTTATAATAGACTATTAGCTACTATATTCTTCTTTCTAGAGATAAACTTAACTTCAAAGTTAAATAATCATATCTATATAATTTACTATATTAGGAGTAATCCTAGTAAATCTATTACTACTTTATTTAATTAGGCTATAAGTACTACTATATTTATCTTAAGAATAAAATAAATACTAATTAAGTATAATCGCATCTTCTTAAAAGCTTTTAAGGCTCTTCGATATTCCCGCTTAGTAGTATTATAGTTTCTTTCTACTATATTCTAGAGGCTACTTTTAAATTAGGTAAAGTGTCTTCTTTTTATAGTATCTAACTATTATAATACCGCACCTTATCTAGTTAAACTAATATCTATTATTAAAATAATCTTTCTGTCGTCTTCTAAATAGTCTATTAAAATAAGGCTAGGTACTTTAGTTAATACTTTCTATAAAGCTACTATTAAAGCTTCTTATTCTAGGCTAAATTTAAAAGGAATATCCTTCTTTAATAATTAATAAAGAGGTTCCGCGAGTAAACTATAGTACTTAATTCAAATATAATAGAAAATATAAACTCTGAGAAATTCCCTTACTTCCTTCGCGTTATCTAAAGGCTCTTATTCTAGTATCTTAATAACTCTAGCTATTAGTAAGTATCTTTTATCTATATTAGTTATATAACTAATAAGCTTTAATCCAGGTATATAAAACTAAGATTTTGGTCTAATAATAGCCCTAGCTCGCTCTATTCGCTTAAGAGTTATATCTAGGTTTTATATATATTCTAGTATATAGTACTAAATTCCGGGAACTACTTCTTTATAGTTATAATAGGTATTAGGACCTTTTATACTTATATTATTAATATATAGTTTAGTGATTTCGGGAATAATATTATATAATATTATCTAAATAATATAAATAAACTATTTAACTAAATTAGTTACTCCTTAAGGTAATTATATTATCTATAAGAGACTAATTAGTATTACGAATACTATTATATCCCGAGACTTAAGTACTAAGAGGGCTTAATTATACCCCGAAAAGAAATTAATTAGTGAAGCTATATATATCTAGTAAACTCCTTAGAGAACTTATTAACTTATAATAGTAGTTATTATCCCTAATTATAACCCTATTTATTTTTATTACTATAACTATAAGGTAATACTCTCCTTTTTCCTTCTTAGTAATAAGAAACTAAGGATTATAGTATAAGCTATAAGAGTATTCTATTATTTTATACTTAATTTAGTCTTTTAGTATTTCTATTACCTTTCCTATTAATACTCTAGGACTAGGAAATTAGGTATCTACTAAGCTTTATAATTAATATATGAATTTCCTAGGGTAAGTAACTTCTAGTTAAATTATCCTATAATATATCTAATTAAAGGTAAGAGCCTCTTCTCGTTTATAAGAACCTCTATTAAAAGTTCTCTCTCTTCTAGAGTTAACTTATCTCTAATAATTAACTATTCTGCTTATTCTTTATTAAATGAGAGCTAAGAGAGAGATTAGAAAAGCGCTTAACTAATTTACCTAGGTCTCTATATTTTCTAATATAATTCGGGCTAGTTTTCTAAATATGCTTTCTAAAACTAATTATTATTACTAATAAAGCTTCTCTTATTAATTTCCTAGATTTACTAGATATACTTTATTTACCTTTTACTTATATAATATTTTAATTTAAATTAGTTTATAGAGTACTATTCTTAGTATTAGTATAAAGAAGATTAAAGCTAAAGGTCCTTCTAGTCCTTCTTAACTTTATTAAATAGAAAAATAAAAGAATCTTCTTTAAAAGGTAAGGGATTTAAATAATATAAATATTAATATTAAGTTTAGGGTTCTTACCCTCGAATTTCTTCTTAAGCCTAGCTTAAGATTACTACTTAAACTACCCTCTATAGTAGAATTATATAGGTTTCGGATCTTAGGACTTTCTTTTTCTTTCTTTTTCTCTTACTAGTATATTACCTAGTTCTTATACTAGCCTTTAGTTTTCTAATTTATTACCTTTTACTAGAATTAGATTACTAGTAATAATTACTATTACTATTTATTTATAGTTACTACTTCTTAGTTTAGCTCTAATTACTCCTTCTAATTTATAGAGGAATATTAACTTGTTTTAATAAAGTAGGGTATACCTAAAAGGAGATTAGTAGTTCTATTATTAATAATAGAAAGTCTATGAAAGTTAATTAATCCTCTTATAAGACTTTAATATATTAGTAAATACTAAGAAAGAATACTTTACTAGGACTAATACCTTAGAAAACGAGATTCTTTTTAGTTTTAATACTAAGTTATACTTATTAGCTAGCTTCTTAGATATTATATTAACCTTAGCTCTATTATTAAGTGTTATATAAACGCGTATTTTATTATAAATAATAACTCTATTTTTGGTATATATATAACTAGACTAGAAATATTCGATGTATTTAGGGTAATAGTATAAAGGATATAACTTCGATTATTAACTCTATTCTAGAGCGATATATATATAGAGCCTAAGCGTAGTAGTAGTATTAGAAAGACTATTAACCTCTTATATATCTTATATATTCTATAGTCTTTATACCCTAATAGCCTTATCCCTAACTTAATAATTATCTCCCCTAGTTTAAGGTATAAAAGGTATCTTTAATTAAGAATCTAAGTAAGGGAGATACCTAGTAAAGAGAAGAGATCTCCTAGGTATATATTAATATAATTATTTATTAGTTATTAAAGGGCGCTTTAGCTTTCTCTAGAGTCTCGTATTCGTCTATATACTAAGGGTACTTTCTCTTTCTCGGGAGTACTTAATTAGTTAGAGCTTTAGTTATCTCTTTGTCTATAATCTCCTTAATATTAGTATTATCCTCTAGTAAGATAGTATTATCCTTATCCTCACTAACTATAGTTCCGGATTCTTAAGTACTAGATACCCTTATACTTTAGTGAGTAGTACTATAGCGACTCTCTTTATCTAGTTAAGTCTTAGTTACTCTTACTAGATTACTAAAGCTAATTAACTTAGTCTTTCCTTTTTAATTATTACTATATTTATACTTAAAGTATCCAAAGAAATAAAGCCCTTAGGAATAGACCGCGGTTTATACTAGTCCCAAAACACTAATAGTTTATTCTAGTAAGATATAGTTAGCTTAGAAGTAATAGGATTAAGTATTATTACTCCTTAACTAGAGATAGTCTCTTAAGTAGTATTTAGAAAGCATTAGTTTAATCTATATCTAGCTAGAATTAAGGAGCTAGACTATTAAAGGGTAGTTAGGTCTATTAATATTAAAGTTTATACTAGTAGTAGTAAGTTAGACCTAGAGACTATAAGAGCGAATATATTTAGACTTATAGGCCTAGTATTAAGGCTTCTTAGTCCTAAATATAACTTCTTATTATAGTTAAGATAATATATACTAGCTTCGAAGTCTATAAGTAGTCTAGATAATAGTTAGTATAGTATCTATACTATTAACCTTAGCTTTATCCTAGTAATACTAGTATCAGTATTATAGACATTAATAAGTAAGTTAATATTAAAGGTATAAATAGTTCTATAAGGATTATAGCTCTCGTAAGGTCCCTCCTAAGGCTTTAGATTAATAGGATAAGGTTATACTAAGGACTATTATTATTCCTTTAATTTATTAACTTACTAAGATAAATCTTTAGGTTAGTTATCTCTTTTATTAAGATATTAATCTAAGCTCTCTTAATAAGAGGTAACCTAGCTATTACTATAAGAGCAAGTTTCTTAGTACCTTTAGGTACTTTAATAGAATATCTATACTCTTATACTAGGTCTTTAATATCTCGCTTATATTCCGCTATAAGTTCCTTCTATAACTCTAGGGCCTTATTAGTCTAGTTAACTTATACGAAGTCTAGAGTATTCTTATAGAAGTCCTTAAACTTTATATAAGTTTCTAGCTTTAAATTATTAATATAGTATTAAGCGAGAATTTTCTCTTAGTACTTTAATAGAAGTCCTAGAAGAAGAGGTAGCCTTAGTTAACTTTAGAAAGGACCTTCTTCTCTACTAATATAGTAGAGATAAATATATACTAATAGTAGTAATCCTTAATACTTCGGTTATCTTAATTAATCTTAATAAACTTAGAGAGAAAACTTATAGAGTAAGTTAACTAATAGTTATCTTTGGATTAGAACTTAGCTTTAATATATTAATAAGGTTTTCCTATATTTATCTTTCTTACTAAACTTAGGTAATAATTAATAATCTCTTATAAATAGTATTATAGTACCTAAGTAGCTTAGCTTTCTTATTATTAATAGAGTAATATCATATAAGTCTATATAGTAATTAAGGAAGTTAGTTATATTAAATCCGGTAAAGATTAGGTACCTTCTAAGCCTAGTATAAGTAATAGGAAACGAAGTAGGATAATACCTAATATTATAAATAGCGTAATTAGATTTAATAGTATATATATTAGTATTTCTTTAAGGGGGTTCTAATATTAGTAAAGTATTACTTAGGGTATTATCGAGAGTAGTTATAAGTAAGGGAAGTTTAGTTTAGATATATTTTCTATAATTAGGGTTATCTTTTCTTAACTAGTAATCTAATAAGTTCTTATTCTCTTTAATTAGTAATATTAGAAGAGTATTACGTTTTCGTAATTTCTCTCTAAAGGTCCTAGGTATAAGGATTTAATATTCTATTTATCTTTGAATAAGTTATCTATAAACTAAAGTACTAAATCTCTTTTTCTTTAGGGGTTATTATATCTATTTCTTCCTAAGCTAGGCTTAGTAAGAATATTCGAGTTAAGGTTAAGTGCTTAGTAATCCTTCTAATTACTCCTACTAATATTACTAGTATAACTAATAGCGACTATACTAGCTTATATACTATATACTTAAGGAGTTCCTAAGCTTAGCTAGTTTCCGATTTTCCTAAAGTAGTAGTTTAGTTACCTTAGCTTTAGTCTTAGACCCTATAGTAATATTACTTTAGTTATTAGGTATTAGTTCTAAGATACTATTTCTATAATATTATATTAAGTATCTCGGTTTCTTTGTATTAGCTTCGTAAGCTCTAGTCTTCGCTTCTATACTTCTTCTATTTCTTCTTCGTATCTCTATATTTCTTAGAGTCTCTAGTAATACTTACTATTTTCTATATTAAATTTTCTATTTTCTTATTAGTTTCTCTTTTTCTTAGGGTTCGTTATACTCGTTATATCGAGAGACTATTAGTTCGCTCTTATAAAAGAAGAAGTTAATTTATATTAAAATTATCCCTATATCGCTTACTAATAAAGAGGGGATTATAGGGATATAATATATAATAATAAATTGAATAAGTATATATATGAATTAAGGAGGTATTATATAAGTGAAGTATATATTAAGTTACTTAAGGTCCCCTTTATTAAAAAGGATAGAAGGCTAAATATTAAAGGGAGTAAGAAGCTAAGGAATCACGTATGAATACCTAACCTACCCTATATCTACTAGATCCCTACTATACTATATTATAAAGGCTTCTTATAGCTACTAGGGCGCTTTATTTATTATTTTAGCTTTATATAATTATTTATTTATTTAACTAACTACTAGGAGTTTTATTCCTATATCTTTATATAATAGAGGAGTCTAGTAAGTTTCTCTTCTTAAACTTAGCTTAGGAAAACTTATAACCTCTAGTATTAATTAGTATACTAGTACTCTAGCTTTTATATATAGTTTTAGGTACTCTTTATTAGTAGCTTTTATATACTCTAAAGTCTTACTAAAGCGTTAACTTTATAAGTAATTTCGAATAATATCTACTTCTAACTTTATCTACTCTAAGCTTCGTCTTTTATATATGAGTTTAGGTACTCCCTACTTCTAGCTTTATATATATATATATATAATCTCTAGTTAGTAAAGATAAAAGAGAGAGAATTCTAATATTATAAGCTAGGCCTTTAATATAAAGAAGACTAGTAGTTTAATTAACTAAATAGAATTCTCTAAGGAGAAAAGAAAGGAGAAGAAGGAAGCGAGGATAGAAACCGTGTTTCTTAAGGCATTTAAGCTCCCTAAGTAATATATAGTTATTCTATTAATTAAATAGGCCGTGTTATATAACCTTAGCTATAGTCGAGATTATGTGACCTAAGTAAAAGCTTTTAGTTAAGTATATTAATTAGGTCTTAACTTATTACAATTTCGTTCTTACTATTATATTCTATAACTTGACCTCTAACTTGTCTTTTAATACTAAAGCTAATAGCTTATTATTAGGAAGAAAGATAATAGTTATAATTTTTACTTTATACCCTCTTAAGGTATAAAGCTTAGTACTTATAGTTATATTCTATAGCTTCACTATCTTATCACGTGATTCTAAAGCTATGAATTTGCTATTAGATAAGAAGATAATAATATTAATTAGTCCTTAATAATTTCTAAGATTATAATACTCTAACCCTATAGCTATATCTTATAACTTTATTATCTAGAAGTATATTACTAATATTAGAGTTTTATTATTAGGAGAGAATATAATAGCTATAATAGAGTCACTATTTAATTTATATATTAATTATTTAACTCTTATAGCTATATCCTAGATTTTAATTAAATTATCTTTTATTACTAATACTAGTAATTTACTATTAGATAAGAATATTATTATATAGTAAAAAGTATTATACCCCTCAGATATCTAATATAAGGTACTCTAGTCTTATTAGATATTAGGTAGTCTTCTTATCTAGTATAGTACCTAACCTCTTAGTTATTAATATATAATACTCTTTTCTAGTATAAAAAGAAGAATAGAGTAATATAACTAGAATAAATTATTCTTAATTATAGAGTAATTATATAAGACGAAGTAATAGGTATTATAAACGAAAGCTAATAAATAAGGATAATATCTAGCCTTAAATTTCTATTAATAGTTACTTAGATATAGTTTAATTTAACTTACTAAAGTAATAGACCTTAATATATTAATAATATAAATAACTCTAGAGACTTTTCTTCTCTAAATTAAAGCCTTAAACTAATAGAAGAGATGCTCTTATAAGAATTTATATACTTAACTATTATTACTAAGTTTTACTTTACTCTTTTTAAGATACTAGATCTAGTAAAGATATATATATTATACCTTATAAGGTAAGTCGAGCTAGATTTAGCTATTATTAATATCCTTTATAGATATACTAAAACTATTTAATTTATAGATATTTTATTTTAATACCTTAAATATAATTTAAATATATTAATTTACTAATATTTAATAAGTATTATATTTATTAACTTAGAGGTTAGTATTTATATATTACTCTTTATTAAGTAGAAAGTACTAGAATAATAAATAATAAAGCTAAAGTAGCTTATTTTCATCTTATAGAATATCTAGAATAGAGTATAGCTTATTTAGTATTTAGCTTATATATTCTTTCGAGACACGAATTAATATACTAAGAGAAGAGATATAAAGAGTAAAAGAGAATAATAATACTTCTAAGACCTTATCTTAAGAGTAAATATAATTCTTCTTTCTTATTATCTATATACTCTAATAAGATACTTTACTAGAGTATAATAAAGTATATCTAATTAAGATATTTTTTTTAGAGTTATTAGAGTACTTTAACTCTCTTTAATAATTATATTAAGTCTTTTAGTAATAAATTACTTCTCTTTATAGATAAAATAATAAATAGTTATAGCTTAGATAAATAATCCGCTTATTATTTTAATTATATATTTAATAATTATTTCACTAGGTTAACTAGTATCTAAATAATATTCCTCTCTTATCTCTCTGAGATTAGACTTTAGAAATAAGTAAATATTATAATCTATTATAAATAACGCTATATTATAAAGTATAAAGTCCTAATATCCTCTAAGTAGTATCTATAAGAATCTATATTATATAAGAAGCTTAAGTCTACTAGTTAAGAAGATTTAGAGCTAGATATTTATTAATACTCGAACCTCTACTAAAAGGTATAATAAAACCCGGATATTAGTCTTATTTATATACTTATTAAGTACGTTTATAATAAGAATATATAATAACTAGCTCGTTACGGGATTTAATTTAGATAATAAATAGAGTATAAGCTTATACTACTAATTATAAAGTAATTAGCTCATAATATTACTATATTCCCTAATAGAGTTATAAATAAGTTAATAAAGGTTAGGTATACTTCTAGTAAGTTATATAGTAATACTTATTATAAATTTATATATATAGCTAATATCTCTATTACTATAAGAGAAAAAAAAGCTAATACCGAGCTGTTTTTTATTAAAGAAATTCCTAGTAATAGTACGAGCTACTATAGATTTTCTTATACTTACGAGGCTATTAAACTAAAAAATCAAGCGCTTATCTTCTTCGTTAATATAGCGGGTTAAGACCCGGTTTTTATACTTAGTATATAGTACTTATACTAAGCTTACCCTTATATAATCGCCCCCTTTATTTCCTAGGAAATTAGGGCTCGCTTTGAACTTCTCTCCTTAATGAATTCTTCTTATATTAAGAACTATTAGTCTTCTTTATATTAAAGGCTTAGCCTGTGATATTAGAATTTATTCTCTTTTAAAAACCCCCGGAAATTTTCTATATAAGGGTGAGATAGAGTCTTTTAGCCTCTATCTAGTTATTATTCTTTAGATGAGTGAGTAAAGAAGGAAAGCCCTTATATATAGCGAGGCTAACGGATAAATAGAAGCCCTTATAGACTACGAGGCTAGCGGATAGAGCTTATAGAGGCTTAATAATACCTATAAAGAACAGAAGCCCTCGCGGACTATAAGGCTAGTGAACGAGTAGCTTATAGAGGCTTAATAATACCTGCGAAGAATAGAAGCCCTTATAGATAGTAAGGCTAGTAGATAGAGCTTATAGAGGCTTAATAATACTTATAAAGAATAGTAGCCCTCGCGGACTATGAGACTAGTAAACGAGTAGCCTATAGAGGCTTAATAATACCTATAAAGAATAGAAGCCCTCGCGGATTACGAGGCTAGCGAACGAGTAGCCTATAGAGGCTTAGAATACTTACGAATAAGAACTAGAGCTTATAGAGGTATTTAGAATACTTATAGATAAGAATAAAAGCCCTCGCGGATATAAGGCTAATAAATAGAGATTATAGAGGTATTTAGAATACCTATAGATAAGAATAGAAGCCCTCGCGAATGCGAGGCTAGTGAATAGAGCTTATAGAGGCTTAAAAGAATACTTAAGGTAAAGGTAAAGAGAAAGATCTCGTATATAGTGAGAGGCTTAAGAATTTTTTTCGAAAGCTATATATAGAAGAGAAGAGGGGGAAAATATAGCGGGTTAAGACCCGGTTTTTATACTTAGTATATAGTACTTATATTAAGCTTACTCTTATATAATTACCTCTTTTATTTCCTAGGAAATCAAGGCTCGCTTTAAACTTCTCTCTTTAATAAATTCTTCTTATATTAAGAACTACTAGTCTTCTTTATATTAAAGGCCTAGCCTATAATAGTTAGCCTAGCTATATATCTCCTTTAAGAGATTAATACAAGTATTAGTTAAGTAAAGAGGTTTATACTATTACTAATATAAGTTAAAAGGTATATTAATTATATAGAGTAAGCTATTAAGTAAGATAACTAAAATTAGCTTAGTTATTAGTTCGTCCTCTAATAGCTATATAAGATACTTATTATCTTAAATAGAATAGGAGTTCTTATTAATTTACTCTTAAAGTTCTCTTAAATATACTTTTTATTCCTTCTTTATAGATTAGCGAAATATAGATACTAAAGATACCTAGTAAAGAATAAGCCTTATCCTCCTTATACTATATCTAATAACTTTTAGCTTATAATAAGTATTTACTAATAATAAATTTAGATAAAGTAGTTCTTTAAAGAGCTTAAACCGAGATACCTATTATTTTATAGATTTATTATTCTAGAGACCTCTTATCCCTTAGTTTATTACTAGTTAAGCTAAAGAATTTAACTAATAATAGCGTAAGAAGCTCTTAAAGTATCTAGTTATATATAAACTATTAGCTTTTATAAAAGTGAAGTTCTTATAACTAAATTAAATTATTAGAATTACTATTATCTATATTAATATCTAGAAGGTAGATATAATATCTCATAGTATATTAATACTAGTAGAATATAGAATTAATTACTTTAGAGAGTTCTATATTATTAGATTTATTAATATAGTAAGTATTAACTTATATAAATTATACTTTATTATAAGTAGCTTACTCTATATAGAATTCAAGTTTTAATACCCGGGTTTATTTATCTTTAGGCTAACTATTAAGTCTTTGAAACTAACCTCCTCGTAGTCCTCTCCTTATATATATAAAAGAATTATATACACAGGAATGCTATTAACTTTATTATTAGTAAGGGTACTAAACTCGCTATTCTTATTAACTCTTAATAGACATATAGTAGAGTATAAGGAAAGGTATTTATCTTCTATATATAGTATACTAAACCATAGTAGCTAGTATTAACATTTGATGTATTATGCTAGGAAAGACTAATGATGCGTAATTAACCGTTATTAATAGTATGCGTGTGTTCTCGGGTAGCGTGCACTAGCCAGGCCAATCGTTTGCGGGACGTCGCACTTCGTATCTCCGAACCCAACCAATGGGAAAAGAGAATGGTTAAAGAGAAGGACAGCGCGCGGTTTTCATGAACGTTGAAAGCGGCGGCGGGCCCGTGCGCGCGCCCTTGCCCGATGTGGCTGGCGCCAAACCCGTGGGGGACAACACCACACTAAAGATTATTCAGCCAGGCAACAGCGTCTGATGAGGTTTTGAGACAAAATTTGAACCCAAACTCCGCACAAACACTCATTCCCCTCCAACCCACAAAGTTTACAATGAACTTGGTACAGATTCCCTTCAGCGGCTTCAAAGCCATCAAGCTCTTGCAAAACGTGAACTTGGAACTTTACCAAGCTTTGTTCGATGACCAAACGGAGCCTGTTGGAATAGTCTCTACTATTCAAGCCTTCGGCCTTTTGAAGCCAACCGACGCATCTATCGACATGTTCAATCACAGATGGAATCTCAGCACTGCTCGATGGAAGCTCAAAGAGACAGGAATCGAGATAGCAACAGGGAAAAGCACCACAACAACAGAGATGATGAAGACAGCAGACGGCGAGGTCACACTTATGATCTTATCCTTCCTCTTGGACTCACTTGCATTTGATGGCGTCAACGAGATTACTAGATGTTTAATTGATGCGACTCCCCAGAGCCTTGTGCCTCTTAAACCGCGACGTGCTCAAATCACCAACTTGCTCAAGGCCGTCCAATCACAGGTTTCCGGCATCGATTGGCGCGATCAGATGGAAGATGCAGAGAAGACTGTTGGCGAAACTCAGCTCGTATGGCATCGGGGACTAGTTAGTCCGAAATGGAGTTTCGAGTTGCCAACGAAGGCGATCGCAGCTTACTACCAAGCGCTTTGCACCGTCACACGCTTTCCAGAGTACCACTGTGTGCTGGAGACGAATGGTAGCCTGAGCTTGGCATATGCTTTGGCTGGGCTATTTTGTGGCCTTCGAGTTTGTGTTGTCGTGGGTGGACAAGTAATACATGGAAGCTGCTCGGCTGGGCAGTGGCAAGTGCGTCTGGAAAGGGTAGAAGACCGAATTCACACCAAGGTCAAAATCGGTCGTAAAATCGATGACATTCAGGATCTCCTAGTGGTTGAGGAAGTTTCTAATGTGCGGGCCAATCGAATTCCGCTCAAAGGTATCGGGAAAGCTGCGACTGTAGGACAAGGCCTAAGCCAGAAAGAGGCGGAGGAGCTCGCGGCGTGTGCGACATGTATTGCAACAAGGGCATTGAGAAATATGAAGAGAGAGCCTAAAGATTATAGCGACGATGACAACGAGTCTGTGGATTATGGAAGTACTTCCAGTACTCCTCAAGAAGATGAAAATCCCGACCTGGTTCCTGTCCAAACACAAGTCTCCATCGATGCCTTGGCTCTGTGGTGGGATTGTTCTAACGATGAAGCCAAAACTCTGCGTGAGAATGGCATCCAGCACCCAATGTTTCTAGGAGATCAAAAGCGATGGGATGACATCAGGTTTGGAAAACAGGTGATGGGAAAAATTGCCAAGTTTGAAACCTTGGACAAGGAGGCGCAGATTCAACTACTTTTAAGAATACCTGGTCCTTGCTCGAGGGATGATTACACAAAGTTGCTACACGTGCTGACTTCGCAAATCATCCTTATCTCGTTTCTGGAGTTCAATGATATTTCTCGCCATCAGGTTCGTGTCCGAAGTGGGGGCAAACCGCACAACACTCTTGTAGGAAGAGGACTCCAGGGGACCATGACGCCTTCCACGCTGGGTCAAACAGATATTATGGCAAGCTGGTACTACTGGCTTCAGGGGACTATGCCTAAAGACCTCGACTGTGTGGAAACACTTTCCACAGACGGGTTTTTGATTTATCGAAGGCTCCTTCTCGATCTGAACTTGGAGCCACTGGTTTGCGAGAAGATCATTGTTGAACCCGGCCACATACTGTTTGACAAATCTCGGTCCAAGATGGTAATTGGGGACGATCAGGGGTACATGGTCGTCGGACACCCGCAGTATAGAAAACTAAGGAGTGAGCCATTCGAACTGAAGCCAAGTGACAAGACGCGGAAAGTTGACAGATCCTGGAACGTAACAGAAGCAGACGGCGTGTTGGAGCTTGGCTTGCATCTTAATATTGGAGACTCCGTATCAGTCGATACCTCAATATATGCGATTGCGCTGGCGAGCTGGAAGCTTTCGTACGGAGGAAGAGCCTTGAATTGTTCGCATGGAAGTGATACTGGCAGCCTTGTAAAGGGTGAGACGATAGAGGAATTGACTCCGGGTAATGGGCCGGAGCCGGAGCCGGAAACAGGCTCAGCACAGTGGACGTCGATGAAACTGTTTAGGGCGCATGGCAACAATCTAGGCCAAATTGCATGTCTAATGAGTACGGAGAAGAGAGGTATGGTTAGGACTGAGGCATGTCTGCGCTGCTGTCTTTCTGCGGCGCAAACAGAGGGTCTGGATTTTCTCATCGACTGATTGTTTGGTCTTGAAGGAAGAAAAAGATTTATTTGATTTCATTTATTTCATTGCCAGCAAACATTAAGCAAAGCTTGGGCCTTTGCTGAAGCATGCCACACCAAACAAATTGGTGTAGCCTGGGTTCCACCATTAGTGAACCCGGATAGGTCGTTTGGTGATGATTTCTTGGAGGTTTTCAAGGGCTAGGGATTAGTCTGTTTGAAGAAATTTTGTGTTATTTCTAAGGTGATGCTGAATTTGTGCCATTACCGCCGTCAGAGATGATTTTGGGGCTTCGAGCTCAGCTGCTATGAATTTTACTATTGCTGCCCATTTTCGACCTAATGACGTGGATGAATGAGAGCTTGAAACAAGCCCAAAGAAAGGAGAACGATGAGTGGATTGATGTGCTAGAAGGCAAAGCAGGGCGAGAGAGGAAGGCAGACAAGTGTTATTAGTGTTGTTGGTGTTGCTGGACAATGAAAAAAAGAGGAGGCTGACGAAGGGAAGGAGGGTTTTTATAGGCGTGGAGGATCGAGTGCGCGAGCGGCAGAAAGCCTATCAGCCATCGAGTGAATATGAGGAGTGTTGTAATGTGCATGTGACAGCGGGTAGATAATGTCATATAGTACGTCCTTGCGTTTCTAAACTCCTTCTCTATTACAACTTTGCAGGAGATATTTGGATATATGCAGAAGAAGGTAAAGAAGAGACGTAGGCTCTTCTACTACTCCTGTCAAACCAATACTGGATTTAACGGAGACTAATATAGCGAATACAGACTTGAATAATGTGCTATATGTCTTTATAGGACTTAACCTTCCTAAGGCAGTTCAGAATAGAGAAAGTACCCTCGGATATCTTCTTTTAAAACTTTTAGGATTATTCCAGAACTATAAATTTAGTTATGTAATACTTTAATTAAACGAGTTAATTTTTAAATCTATTAAAATCCGAGTTAAATATAATAGCTCTAGTTAAACTTAGACTTAATTAATAATATATAAGCTATAATAGATTTCTACGAGTAATATATTTAAGAACTAATTAATTATAATTTAATTACTTTAATATATTAAAGGTTATATTTATTAAATTAATTCCTAGATTCGTTTAGTCTTTCTTATCTATAGAAAGTAAATCTTATTAGTAACTTCTTTAGATAATTTATTAAAGCCTCTTTTAGGCTTCCTTATTTATAATAGTTTTCCGAGTATAGGTTTATTAGTTATAAGCTTAATATACTTATATTAGTTATATAAGTATAATTATAGAGTAAGTATAATATAATAAAAAGGTTTAAGTAAATTAAATTAGACTCGAGTA
>JAJTUR010000279.1:0-32590 GCA_021399475.1 Hyaloscypha finlandica
GTTATAGAGGCGGGTAATAAATACCTTCGCTTCTTCTCTATTTAGTTTCTCTTTAGGAGTAACTAACTAAACTTAGGTCTCTTAGTTAAATAAAGTTCTTAGCTCATAGCCCTTCTTAGTAAGGAAGGGGGATTATCTTATAGTTTCGTACTAAAGTATAACTTACTAGTAGTCGACTATAGAAACCCACTCGTCTTAGTTATCCTAGTAGTAGTTCACGTATAAGGAGAGGTATTAGTTAAAGTACTAGTTAATAATCTTTATTTATCTATTTATCTAGAGGTAATTAGCTATAGATAACTTAAGCTTTATACTAATACGTTTATAGAACTCGTTCTAGAAGTCTAATATAAACTAAGGGCCTCTATTAGATACTATTATCTCTAGGATACCTATGTGACGTATTATATAAGTGAGGAAGAGCGGCGCTAGCTCCTTTTACTATAATTATATCTTAGACTAAGATAATAATAAGATACTTACTTAAGTAATCTATAAAGATAATAACTATATTATACTTATTCTTACTTTCTAGGCACTTCTTAAAGTCGACTAATACGTATTACTAGGGGTAATTAGGGACTAGTAAGGAGTAAAGGAGTCCTAGCTTCTTATCTCTCCGGATTATAACAAGTCGAGACCCGATTAATATACTTAGCTAGAGAGCCTTCGCTTAGGTCACATGACCTTGGATATGTCCGTAGTCATGTGACACGCCCCCTTTAGTTAATAGAGTAACTAAGTATTACTTAGGGAGCTCGGATACCTTAAGGAATACGGTTCTTATCCTCGCTTCCTTTTTTTCTTCTTGTTTCTCCTTAGAGAATTCTATTTAGTTAATTAAACTACTCGTCTTCTTTATATAAAGGCCTAGCCCGTGATATTAGAATTCTCTCTCTCTTATCTTTACTAATTAGAGATTATATATATACGAAGCTAGAAGTAAGAGAGAGCCTAAACCTATATATAATCGATGAAGCTTAGAGCGAATAAAGCTAGAAGTAGACTCTAGTTAAAACTACCTATAAAGCTAACGTATTTAGTAAGATTCTAGAGTATACGAAAGCTAGAAGTAAAGAGAGCCTAAACCTATATATAGATAATAAAGCTCGGAGTAGACGAAGCTAGAAGTAGACCTAGGTTAAAACTACTTATAAAGCTAATATATTAGTAAGACTTTAGAGTATATGAAAGCTAGTAGTAAAGAGGGCCCGAAACTATATATAGAAGCTAGAGTACTAGTATACTAGTTAATACTAGAGGTCATGAGTTCTTCCTAAACTAAGCTTAAGAAGAGAAACTTACTAGACTCCTTTATTATACGAAGATATAAGAGTAGAACTCCTAGTAGTTAGTTAAATGAATAGATAACTATATAAAGCTAGAATAGTAGACAAAGTGCCTTAATAGCTATAAGAAGCCTTTATAGTATATTCCTAATAGTTATTAGAGCTAATAGTATAATAAGTAAACTTAATAGCGAATTTAGTTATATGAATTAATTCGATTAATAAATATACGATAATACTAGACTCCTCTTAAATATAGATACTCCTTCTAGTCTATATACCTTAACTCTATATATACCCTTAACCCCTTATTATAAAACGATTAAAGGCTTACTTCCCGAACCCTAATAAGTTTAATAGGGACGACTTAGCTTATTACCCCTAGTTCAAGGGACTCTTAAGGGCCAAGCTAGAAATCAATAATAAAGTAATTAATAAAGAAAGAGAGAAAGTTTAGTATAGATTTAGACACTTATCTAGAGAAGCGGCGAGTAAGATATACCCCTAGTTAAGATATATATAGAAGGAAGGAGAGTTTATAGTTAAAGGGCTATTTAAGTAAATAGACTTAGTTTTCTAGGATCTAAGGAAGTAGTAGAAGGCCTTAGGAGAATTAAACTAGGTCTAGTAAAAGTCGACCCCCCTAGGCGAGTTCTTAAGTAACTTTAATTACTTAATCCTAGAAGTAAAGAGATAAGGCTAATAAAACGAGATTAAGAAAGGGTATCTTAAGGCTATTATCTTAATAGAGCTTATAGAAAGAATAATAAGAGTAAAGGAAGAAGAATTATACGAGGAGTATTACTCCTAGTTATAAATAATTAATAACTAACTTATTAAAGTTAAGAGTATAAAGGCTTATTATCTGAACTAGTTAAATAAGAGACCTAAAAGCCCTCTCTCTAGTATAACCTCACTTACCTAGCTAATAGAATAAGAACTTATACTAAGTAACTTATAATAATAGCTAAGGAATACCCCTAATTAAGCCTCCTATAACAAGATTAATTAATAAAAGAAGGAGAGACTCTACTTATAGTATAGTTAAGATAACTATTTTATACATGACTATAGAATAAGGCTATATTCGAGTACTTCCCCTAGAGCTAATAAGTAGAAGAAAGAGAAAAAAGAAGAATAACTAAAGGTAAAGAATATGAAGGTATTAAGAGTAGCCCCGAAAAAAGTGAGGATAACTTAGGCGAGAGATAGTAATACCCTAAATAAGAGCTAGAGTAAGGATAAAGGGAACTCGAGCTTATCTAATTCGAGAAAAGACTAGCTTCTAATAAAAGTCACTATTAGAAGTATATAGAGGTAGAGCTAGATTAGAAAGCTTAGAAGTAATTTCGGAAAGATATAAAAGAGCCCTCTTTTCTTATATTAGTAATAGTTAATAAAGAGTATTTTATATAAACTCTTATTAATATTAAGTATATAATATATAGAATAATTAATTCTCGCTTTACTAGTTAATATAACCTCTAGTATATACTAATTACTCCTAAGTAAATAAAAGCTTTTAATAAGGTAATACTAGAAATAATCGAAGAGGTAATAGTATTAAGTATAAATATTAATAATTATTACGAATCCTATACTTTCCTTTATATAGTCCCTAGGATCACTAATTCAGATATAATCTTAGGTATATAGTAGTTATATTTATAAGATATATAAATCTATAGCTCGAGATTAGAACTATTTATCTTATTATTAGGGACCTTAGTATAGAATAGAGTATATAATATACTAACCCCTAAGTTAAAGAAAATAGACTATATATAGGTTTTAGTAGCCTTATTCTCTTACTTAGTAAAGAGGAGTAAGAAGAGGAATATAGAAGTCTTCTTAGCTAACTTAGTTAATATCTAAAAAGCCTTAACTTAGAAAGTAAAGACGAATCCTTATATAAAGCTCCTAGAATAGTATAAGGACTTTCTAAATATATTTAGCCTAGTAAAAAGAGAGAAGTTACTACTACTCTAAGGCTAAGGGATTAATTACTAGATTAAGTTAGAGATAATTAAAGGAAAGGAGCTTATAGTACTATAGAGACTACTATATAATATATCCTAGGACGAGCTCTTAGTATAATAGGTATTTAATTATTATATGGATTTCGGACTATATATAAGTATTAGATATATAAGGGGAGTGGATTAGGAGGTAAGAACTTAAATAATAGAAGTAGTACTCTAAAGACTCTTAGTACTAGTAGTATAGTAGTAATAAGGATCGAAAATAAGGAGCTTAAAAGGTTAATATATTATCTAAACTAATCGTATATATAAATAGAAGTCTTATATAACCCTTTAATTACCGCCTATAAGCCTAGAAAGTAGGACACATAATAGTAATTACTAGATATAAGATAAGACAAAAAACCCTACTATATAGCTCTCCTCTTATATTCTTAATTATCCCTTAATTAAAGTAAAGAAAGAAACCCTATACTTCTCTTTCTTATTATATATATTATTTATAATCCCTAGAAACTCAAAATAAAGAAAGGAAGATATACTCTTATAACTAGAAAGAAATAAGTCTAATCTTCCCCTCTAAGTCCCCTAGATACCTAATATTCTCCCTTCCTTTGCCTAGAATAAGATTCCTAGTATCTCGCCCTTACTTCTTAACTCTTTATATATTTTTCATTCTTCCCTTTTTCTTATCTCAAGAATCCTCTATCCTTCTTATAGTAAGCTAGGAAAATATACTTCTATTCCTCTTCTCCCTTTTTATCTAATACTTTTATCTAATATCTTATACTTTCTATAATAAGACCTATAAGTATAAATTATCTATAAATTACTTCCCGTATAACTACTTCTAAAAGAGGAAGACCTTATACTAAGATTAGATAAACTTCTTTATCTTAAAAAGCTTTCTTTCTTCATTTTCTTTAACTTCCTCTTTCTTCTAATAATAACTTTAACCTTACCCTTCTTTTATCTATATCTAATTTCTATATCCCTTAAATATTATATCTAAATCTCCTAGTAATAATAGCTCTATAGAAATTAATAAGAGGATACTAAGCCAAAATCCTTATAATATAATACCTAAGAACCTCTTTCTTATAGTAATTAAAGATAATATTATTAAGTTAAATAAGTAATAAGTATATCTTTCTTTATTCTTATATAATTCTTACCTTATAATTCTTCGTTTTTCCTAGATCTTATCTTACTTTACTAATTAGTTTATTATCTCTCCCTTAATTATTAATTACTTTGAAAAGTTCTATACTCCTAATACTCGCGATAATAGTACTAATAAGCTAATAGATAGTAATTATACTTATTCTTATACTTAATAACTTAAAGCTATAGCTATAATAAGCTTTGGACTCGTATACTATAATAAAGAAGCCTATATAAACTTCTAGAATAATAAGTCCTACTTTAAGGAATACTATGAATTTCGTTCTCTTAGTTATAGCTATAGTAGATACCTTCAGAGATATAACTCTTATAGATATTCTTTTAGTACGAATCCCCTCTTCTTAACCCCTCTTAAGTCTAGGTACTAATAGTAGTAGATCTTAACTAGAGAGATAAGCTTATAGTTCCTTAGCCTAAATAAGCTCCTCCTCTTCCTTTACTAAGTCCTAGTAATTATAAAGGTATAAGAGTAACTAATATTACTAATTAAGTTATATTACTTAAGGAGAGCTTATCTTTATATCCTCTAATTCATTATTCTTAAAGGAAGCTATTATTAGTAGAGAAATCTTATTACTAGTATTAAGCTCTAAAATAATAGAACTCATTAATTTTATATTATTTCCTAGGCTTTATTAGTGTTTTTCTATAAAACCCTATATATAAATATTATATACTTAAAACTATAACTAATAATTCTCTTTCTTTTCTCTCCTTTCCTTAGTTTATTAACTAGTAAAATAATATTTTTCCTCTTCCTCTTACTCCCTTCTTATTTATTTCTTTTCTAGTAATAAAATACCTAAAGACCTCTTCTTCCCTTAGGAATTTAGAATTCCCTCTATATATATAAAGAGATTAGTATAAAAAGGTAAGATTTGTAAAGTTTATAGAATAGTAAAAGCCTTCTTTTTAATTTCTTTCTCTCTCTACTTATCTCTTTCTTACTTATTCTTTTTCTTATAGTAACTTTCTTAAAGACCTCTTCTTCCCTAAAGAACTTAAAAATTTCTTATAATATAAGGAAATAAGTATAAAAAGATAAGGTCTATAAATTTTATAGAATAA
This sequence comes from Hyaloscypha finlandica, assembly GCA_021399475.1. NCBI lineage: Eukaryota > Fungi > Ascomycota > Leotiomycetes > Helotiales > Hyaloscyphaceae > Hyaloscypha > Hyaloscypha finlandica. Next base: position 5,525 of record JAJTUR010000279.1, read on the forward strand.
TAAAAGTCTCTTCTTAGATTAGTACTCCCTATTCCCTTTACCCTATACTTTCTACTCATTATTTAAGAAGAACTATTAAATTATCTTATTCTTATCTCTAGGCTCCTCATATATTCTCTTTTCTTAGCTTTTAATATTTATAAGAATTAACTATTATTCTTATAGTAAATCGAGAAAATATACTTTTAGCCCCCCTCCTTTATCTAATCTATTATTTAATAACCTTTTATCTAATATTCTCCTTTACTCCTTCCTAGAATAACTAGTTCTTTCTCGTATATTTCTATTATATTATTCCCTACTTCTAGTTACTTCTATTCCCTTCTCCCCTAAAGCCCTATATTACTCTTCCTATTATATAATTCTACTTTCTTTCTTCTCTTTCTTCTAATAATAACTTTAACCTCTAATTACCTTTATCTCTACCTAACTCTCTTATCCTCTTTTTATTAACTCTAATTATCCTCTTAGCCTCTATTTCACTATAATAAGTAATAGTAATATTTAAGTTATTATCCCTCTTCTATTTTAAGCTCTTATAGTAGTGAAAAATAGTATTATAATATTAAATAAGTAAGTAGTATATCTTTCTTTATTTCTATATAAGTTTCTTTTCACGATTCTTCGTTTTTCCTAGATCTTATCTTATATACTTATAGAGTATATTCTAAGCCCTAGTACTTATTTCAAGGCTACTTATATCCTTCGCGGAAATAATATCTACTAGTCCTATATAGAAGGTAATTATAGCTTATTTAATACTTAGGAACTTAGTATAGCGGTCGTATAAGGCTTTGGAGTTAATTACCTTAATAATAAAGCTTATATGAGATATTAAGATACTAATAAATTCTAGTACTTTAAGGTTTACTAATAACGGGTTTCTTATATAACTACTTATACAAATTACCTTCAAATATACTATAAAAATAAATATTCCTTCTATATAACTCCCCTCTCCTAATTCCTACTTAAATCTAGATCTTAATAGTAGTAGATCCTAACTTCTAATCCTTATATACGGAGTTTAATAGAAGTAAGCTCCTCCTCCTCTTCTACTAAGTCCTAGTAATCGTAAAGGTATAAGAGGTATAAATAAAGCTAATAGAATTATACTAAATAAGAATATTACTTCTAGTTATCTCTTACTATATTATTCTTAAGGGTTAAGACTATAGGTTAAGATAATTATAGTATCTTCTAGTAATTAAACTCGTTAATTTCTTATTTACTAGTATACTTTATTAACTTTTCCCTGTGAATTCTTATATATAACTATCGTATACGTAAAAGAATACCCTCGTATTAACCTAAAACCCCCTCTTTACTTACTTTTTTCCTAACTTATTAATTAGTAAAATAATATCCTCTCTTACTCTCTTATATCCTCCTATATCCCTGTTTTTCTAAAAGAATTAAATATAAGAAATACTTTTCTATATATAAGAAATAACCCCCTTATATGTGATAATCGCCTTATAAAGTCTTCCCTCTTTTATTTTTCCTACTCTCCTTATCTAGGCTTAATAACTACTATAAGCTAGCTCTAGTAGGAATATAAGTATAATTCTCCTTATATATAATATCTCTTCTCTTCTCTACCTTTCTTATTAAGTCATAATTTGATCTTCTAGTTCTGAATCTATATCCTCTTCTTCTAGTACCCCCTTTCTATACCTAGAAATAATACTTCTAAGCGAGCTTAAGTACCTCCTTAAACTAGGTTATAGATCTATTCTAAGATCCCTTTATCTTAGTAATACGAATCATATAAGGTCTCTAGGCTCGTACTTCGGAAGATAAACTTCTTAAGATAGCTAGTAGTTATAGTTCTAGCTTAGAGGATATTATCTAACTCCGTAATTATAAATATACTAATAGCTTAGCTCGCCCTAAAGATCCTAAAGGGACCTTTCTAATAATAGTAGAGCTTTATAGAATAATCGTTATCTAATATAGTATTATAGAGGAGGATAATATCCCTAATAAAAAAGTACTTAGGGGGCCTTAAGATATAACTCTTATTAAATACTTCCTTTCCCTATTCTCGATAATAGCAAATAGCTAAAAGTGCTTTATTTAAGTCTATATCCCGTCGCTCTAGTTATTAATATATATAGCTAGTAGATTAGAAGTAAAAGAAACCTCATATTAAGGTAATATATTCTAGGTAAGGTAGTCTAGATTAATAAGTAAAAGACTTTCTTATCTCCTTTTAAGGTAAAAGGGGGTATAACTATAGTAACTTTAGTATAATTCAATCTACCTAAAGTATAGCTAGAAGGTAAAAAACCTAATTATTAATACTACTTCTATAGCCTTAGTTAAACTAGTAACTATAGGCTTATACCCCCTCTTAATTATTCTATTAGTTTAGGGGTTAAAAGTAGAGGTAATAATATAGTGAATCCTATATATACTCGTAAGTTCACTTATAATAGCGTTATTATTCTTAGGCCCTCTATCCGTAACTAGCTCAAGGAAGACCCTATATCGATAGATAACCTCCTTAAAAATAACCTAGTAATAGATTTAGTATTAGTGCCTTTAGTGCTCCCCTTTAACTTATCCGAGCCTTCTCCCTGAGCTAATATAAGCTTATCTTTACTTAAATATAAAGGTATATAACTATATCTAAGCTACTTTATACTATAATAACTCTATCTAAGTAGGATATAGTTTACTATTTACTTTCTATGAGCTATAAGTTAATAGTACTTATAGCTTTTCATATACGTCTTTATGTCTTAATACTACCCTTTCTACTAGAAGCGATTAGTAATTTTATAGAAAGTAGCTTCCCTAGGCTTATAACCCTAGCCTTATATATAATTATCTTAATATCTTCCCGCTCCTTAGAGAGTCTACTATCTTCTAGGTATACTACGATTTCGCTAGAAAAGCGTCTAATCTTATATAAGAAACTTAACTATATTATTTTTAAATAGTCTATACTCTACTATACTTTATTTAATAGGCTATTCGAGTATAGTGAGCTAGCGAGTATATTATTAGTAGTATATAGAATAGAAGCCTTCTAAGTAAGAATAGGCTTAGGTTAAGCTTAAGTAATAATACTTAAGTAAGAGGGTACTTTATAAGTAAGTAAAGTAAGCTTTCTATATAGATAAGAGTAATCCTTAGAGAGAATAGCTAAGTATCTATAAAATCCTTAATATCTTCCTCTTACTATCCTCTTCCTTACCTCTAGGATTATATATAGTTAATGAGATAAACTATTAGCCTATATATTTCTTTCCTAATATATATTTAATATTAAAGTTAAATAGTCTAATCTAAGTAATCTACCTCATAAGTAGGGACCTAGGTAGATCTAAAGTAGCCCTATTAAGCTATATAACTAGAATATTAGTATTAGTTTCTAAGAGGAACTTTATACTATAGAGCTAGCCCTATATTTCTTAAGTACCTTTAGAACTCCTTAGTATTCACGCTTTATAGTATTATAGGATACTTCTACTTAACTCTAATAATACTCTTATATTATATAGGTAATACTCTCTATTATACTAGCTAATCTATATTAAGACTATCATCTGCTATACTTATAGTAAGACTAGTATCTACTACGAGAATAATTAACCTAGCTCCTAGTAAGAAGTCTAGGGTAACTAAAGTAGGAAAGAGGTTAAGAGTATTTTAAGGTATTATAGTAAGCTAATACTCGTATATCTAAATAAATACCTAATTTTTCCGGAAAAGCTTATAAATAGAGCTATAATCTCGGTAAAGTATTTAATCTAGATCTAGTAATAGACATATATACTAATAAAGGTATAGGCTTATATAATATTATAGGGTAGAGGCTACTCTAAGATCTTAATAATTTTCGCCGTTTCTAGTAGTCTCCCTTTAAAGGAATAGATATAGCTAATGATTTAAATACTATTTATATACTACTATGATTTTAGTCTAGATATAGTTAACCTAGCCCTCTCTAGTAATAAGGACCTAATCTAGGCTTTAAATATATTCTCGTATAAATCTCTAGATCTAGGTAAGTCTTTAGTATTATTATAAGTAGTTAAGGGACCCCTAACTCTAATATCATTAAGGTAAGCTATATAAACTAAGGGTATTAAGTCCTAGAGGATATAGTATATAATTCAAATAAACTAAGTAACTAAGTTCGTAGCTCCTTAGAGGATCCTCGTATAACGAAGAAGTCTATATAATATTATAAACCCTATTATATCCCTATACTTCTTAGCTAAAGGGAGTTAGTTATAGCTAGAGAAGTAGTTAACTAAGCTTATAATTATATACTAGTAAAGTATTCCGAGAACTCGTCTATACTTAGGGGTAAATTAGTATCCCTAATTATGACCTTATTTATATATAAAGCTACTATATTATATAGTACTTAGAAGTCTCCTTCTTTCTTACTAGAAATAAGGATTCTAATAAGGACTATTATAATATTTAAAGATACTATATCTAGATATTCTCGTACGAGCTAATTAACTACTAAAACCAAGGCCTGTAGTACTAAGAAGCTAGGCTCCTACTAAGCCTTATACGGAATAGTACGAATTTCTAATAGTAGAGATACTTCTAGCTTTAGTAAGCCTAAGTAGCTAAAGTCCTAAGCTAATACCCTTCTCTATTATCTAATATCCGAATAGTAGTTCCCTCTCCTTATATAATAATCCGGACTAATTTTCAAAGCCTTCTTTTAGTCCTCTATTAAATATAAGCTAGGAATAATATAAGAGAACTTTGGAATTAATTATTAAGAAAACTATCCTATTCTAGGTATACTAATACCTCTCTCTCTTCTAGTACTTCTTTCTAATTATCTAATCTACTAGGGCTAAGCTATACTCTTACTTAAGTCTATAGGCTAAACTTTCCTAGAGACTAGTTTATATAGTCTATTAACTAATACTACTAGGGGAGGCTTCTCTACTATATAAAAGAATAAGTATTAAACCTTAAAGAAATAATAGTCCTTATCTATATATAAAGAAATATCCAAGTAGTACTTACTAGAGCCCTAGATAAAAGTATATATAATTCCTCCCTAGTACTTAAAGAAGATATAAAAATATCCTAGAATACTTATTTCTCTAGTCCTAGTACTCCCTTAGGACCCCCTAGTTATTTAAAGGAAAGATATCCTCTCTAACCTAATTCCGAGAGTTAGAACCTTTATAACCTTACTTACTAAGGACTAATTCCTCCCTATACTAAAGATAGTAGTATAGGCTACTCTAGACTAAGTATACTTAATAGTGAAGTTAGTCTATAGGATAAAAGGTTATCCGAGAATAAGTTAATAGTTACTTCTTTAATAAGAAGATCTATATATATAATATTATACTCCTAATCTTAACTTAAATATTCTTATAAAGTCTTTAAAAGAGCGATATTCCCTATTATAAGAGACTAAGGTTAAGTAAGGGTTACTAGTAACTACTAGACTATAATTATTAGTAAGCCTTAAGTTATAATATTAATTTAGCCTAGTATCATTATAGCCTTAACTTAAGCTATCTTATTAAGATATATACTAAGTTTAGGGGTAGAAACCATATAATATAAGTTCTCTTTATTCCCTTTAGGTTATGAGAGGTAATAGTTATACTAGGGCCTAGCTTAGCTAGATTATAGCGAGGACTCTAGAAAATAAGCTTTAGAAGAGCTAGAGAGTTAGATAAGAGCTCTCGAGTAGTAATTCCCTCTACCTTCTAATTAAGGATCTTATTTAATACTTACTCTAGCTTAGCTTCCCCTCGAAGCTTATCTACTAGTTAATAGACTCTTAGACGAGTATTAGGAGAGAGAAAGTAAGCGTAATAAGTAAAGCTATAAGTTTAATAGTAAAGTCTTTAGGGGAGTTAAATATACGAAAGTAAGCTATAGTTAGTCTATTATAGGAATATCTTATTAAGTTACTTCCTCTACTTTATCTATAGATATAACTAGCTTCTACTTTCTACTCCTAAGGTATAGGGCTATAGTAATACTAGTTTCTTTCTCTTAGTAGTTCTTTAGTACCTTATACTAGTTATAACTATCCTTTAATCCCCTATATAGCTTATTATCTTTCTTCTTTTTAGCCCTAGAGGTACTAATAGTAACTTATCTATCCTTATCTTTTACCTAAGAGAAGTTTCTTACTTCCTTATCTAACTCTACTCCCGGATCCTAATCTTCTATAGCTAAGGAGAGAGAAGAAACCTTAGTTTCTAGGATAGATAAGGAGTTCGAATTCATATACTAAGAAAACTACTTAAGTTATAAGATTCTAGTATTTCCTAGAGCGAACTAGAATATCTTTTCTCCTAAACCTATAGGGCTTATATAGACCTAATTCTATTAATTAAAGTATATAATACTAGTAGTATAAAGAGCTAGTACTTCGATATTAAACGCCTAATAAGAGGAGAAATATAAGAAATAATAGTTAAGTCGAGCTTAATATTAATTCTCTAGGTTAGCTAAGGTTATATACTTGAGCTAGATATATTACTAGTTAGAGAAGAGCCTTATATACTACTAAGAGATAGGACTAGGGCTTATATAGCTTTCATAAGTCTACTATATCTAATATAGGGGTCTTAGGAGTTATAGGCTATATAGTAATAAAAGAGGGATACTAATTAGGTTCTATATAAATAGGAATAAGAGTAGTGAGATCCTTTACTATTATTATCTAAGCCTAAAGGCTATCTATAAGGATACTATAGGCGTGAGAATAGTCTTAATAATTAGTTATCTCCTTATTAGCTTAATTAGACTCGTAATACTTAATAGCTATAATAGAGAAGGCCTTGAAATTCATTATACTAGTAATATTAAGCTCTATACTATACTTCTAGATAATCTTCTTATAAAGGGCTTCGGAATTCCCTCTAGAAACTAAAGAGCTTAGGTATAACCTTCTAGTAAGTATTATCTACTAAGTACTAAGAGGAAGTAGAGTATTATTAATAGAACTAATATAAGTTAACTCCCTTAGTATAGCCTTCTTCTTCTAGGCCTCTATAAACCCTCGAGTTCTCGTTATTTAGTAAGTATCCTCTTCTATACTCTTAGTATAGGATAACTCTAAGGGTAGCTAGTTATTAGAAACCTACTCTAGTATTATATAAATATACTATATAATAGTTATATAGTAATACTAGGAAGGCGAGTAACTATAGCTAAACCGAGGATATAGTATCTCTATACTAGCCTTTATATTAGTCTAGAAACTCTATAATATTAGTCCTTAGAAATAAGGTATTCCGGGTAGTAGTAGATAATATAGTTTATATGAGACGTATAGTCTAAGTATCTTTAATAGAGAGGTCTATAGGTAGTATAGGTATAATAGGAGGAGCGCTTACCCGGGAGCGGGTAGTAGGATTTATCTTAATATCGAGGCTAGAGCCCGAGGAATTAGTTATCGTAGTATCTAGACTATAGATAAGGACCTATATAATAAAGAGATAAGTAATAATAATAATGAATATAGCTCTATAATTAGAAGTAAGGTAATTTAATAGCTTAAGTAGTTATAATAGAGAGAGTTATAAGAAGGTATAGTGAGTTTGGATTTTATAGTAGTTACTTAGTTTCCTAGGGAGCTATAATATAGGAGAAATCGTCTTAATTCTAAGGGCTAGTCCTAGGAGCTCAGAAACAGGTTTTCTATATAAAATAATTAAGGTATAGTCTTCTTAAGTCTTTATATAGGGAAATACTATATACGGAGTATTTATAGTATTTCTATAAGTTATTCTCTTAGTATAGACTAACTCTACCCCGTATCCCCTAGAAGAACTATAGACTCCTTATTAAAATAAGCTAATATAGAGGAGTCCCTCTATCCTAATAATTATATATATATTATAGATAAGTGTAATAATAATATTAGTTATTAAAAGGTATAACTAAGGAAATAGTTTCGTGAATTACTCTATCTATAGAATTAATATAAAGGAACGTACCTCTATAACTATAAATAGATAAGCTTAATAGTTAACTAACTAGTATTCTAACTTTAGAAAACTCGTATAACTAAAACCAGAAACACGTAAAAGTAACTAAGAGTAACTATATCCTTAGGGTCTAGGAGATACCTACATAATCCAAAAATACTAACTATCGAGATTTGAATCTTCCCTAGGTTATTAATATAATAGGTATTTAATTATTATATAGATTTCGGACTATATATAGGCGTTAGATATGTGGGGGAGTAGATTAGGAGGTAAGAACTTAAATAATAGAAGTAGTACTCTAAAGACTCTTAGTACTAGTAGTATAGTAGTAATAAGGATCGAAAATAAGGAGCTTAAAAGGTTAATATATTATCTGAACTAATTATATATATAAACAGAAGTCTTATATAACCCTCTAACTAGTACCTATAAGCCTAGAAAGTAGGACACGTGGCGGTAATTACTAGATATGAGATAAGACAAAAAACCCTACTATATTAGTACTATAGAAGACGCTTATAGAACTACTAGATAAGGGGTTTATTCAAGTAAGTTACTCTCTTACTATAGCCCTTATTCTTTTTATACGAAAGCCTAGTAGAGGGCTATGGTTTTATATAGATTATTAGGGACTAAATAAGCTTATAAAGAAGGACTAATATCTACTCTTATTAATCTATAAGACCCTCTGAAATATTAAGAAAGCGAAGTAGTTCACGAAGCTTAATATTATAGTTACCTTTTATAAGATTTATATTACTAAAGGGGAAGAGTAGAAAATAGTATTCTATATATAGTATAGACTCTATAAATAGCTAGTAACCCCTTTCGGCCTAGTGAATACCCTAAGTATATTCTAGAAGTATATTAACTAGGCCCTTAGGGACTTCCTAGACGAGTTCTATTTTATATATATAGATAATATCCTAGTTTACTCCTTAGGGTCGAGAAAAGAGTACTATAAACATATATAAAAAGTTCTCTAGTAAATAAAAGAGGTAAGACTATAGCTCGATATTAATAAGTACGAATTTGAAGTTAAGTTAATAAAGTACTTAGGATTTATTATAGAAGCTAGGAAGGGCGTTAGTATAGATCTAGCGAAGGTCGAAGCTATCCTAAGTTAGGAGGCCCCTAAGTTAATTAAAGGTATAAGGAGTTTCCTAGGGTTTATAAATTTCTATTAGTGATTTATTTAGGAATTCTTAGAGATTATTCGACCGCTTTCTAACCTTATATATAAGAACCGAGTATTTTTATAAATAAATTAAGTAGAGACTACTTTCTAGAAACTTAAGAAAATATTTATTTTAGCCCTAATACTTATATAATTCGACTATAACCGAGAAACTATCCTCGAGATAAATTCCTCTAAGTCGAGTATAAGAGGTATCCTTATATAAGTTAATAAGGAGGGTATCTTATAACTTTATACCTTTTTTTTAAAGAAGAATAACCCTATAGAATATAACTATAAGATCTATAATAAGGAAATACTAGCGATTATTTATTACCTTAAGGAATAAAATATTAAACTAAGGAGTATTTACTAATTCGAAATTCAGATAAACTATAAGAACCTAGAATACTTTATAATAATATAGAATCTTATAGAATAGTAGATAAGGTATTCCCTAACTCTCTCGTGATATAATTTCAAGATCTCGTATATCCTAGGGAAAGATAATAAATAAGCGGATATACTCTTAAGATAAGAATAAGACTTACTTACTAGAGAAGAAGACGAATATTAATAATTAAGAATATTATAATTATTAAAACTAGAGACCTTTAGCGACTTCCCTAAAGATATAATTCTCGTAGTACTAGTATAGGTAAGATAATAAACTAAGGAGAAGCTCGTCCTAGTCTCTAAGCCTAGTTTAGAAGATTAAGACTAGGAGTATCGAGGGAAGGGACGAGATAAAGTCTAAGTCCTTGAGGAGTAAGAGACTCTTCTTAAGCTAAGCTCAAGAAGCTAAAGCCTAGGGAAAGACTACTCTAGTAAAGGGCATATAGTGTAATAAGTAGAAAATCATACCTAAGATAAGCTCAAAAAGCTATAGTAAGACACCTAAGAGGGGGACGAGCTATATTAGGCTATAATCGAGGTAATATAAGAAGAAAAACGTGTCTTCTTATTTAGTTTAAAGATTAAAGTATTAATAAGAGAGTACTCGCTATCTTAGTCTAGATAATTACTATTTTAGGGGCGACGATAAGTTCTAGACTCGGAAGAGCTCTATATAGAGCTAATCTAGTAGATATACGACTCGATTTAATATAGTTACTTAGGACAAGATATTATAAGCGCCCTTCTCTTATAGTAATTCTTTTAGCTAAATATATTAAAGTAAGTATATTAGTTTATATAGAACTATAACGCTTATGGAAGGAATAAGGTATAGAAGGACTATTATTAAGGGTTCCTAAAGCCCCTCCTTATCCCGAGTTGGATCTAGTAAGAGATCTCGATTAATTTTATAGTAGAACTCTTATTAAGTAAAGGGTATACTAATATAATAGTTATTATAGACTACCTAAGAAAAGGAGTAATACTTAAAGCTATAAGGGATATTATAATAGAGACGATAGTGAAGTAGTTCACGAAGACTTATTATTATTAATATAAGCTCTTAAGGGCTATAGTATCTAACTAGGGGAAGTAGTTTATAGGGGTATTATAGGGAAGAGTATATAAGCTACTAGGGATTACTCGACGACTATTTATAGTATATTACCCTAAGATAGACGAGTCTATAGAAAGAATAAATTAGATAATTAAGACCTTCCTTTATACCTTTATAAATTATGACTAAGTAAACTAAGTAAGCCTCTTACTATATACTAAACTAGTGATTAATAACTAGGACACTACTTCTATAGGGGTTAGCTTCTTCTTTCTATCCTATAGATACTATATAGAGCTAGTCTAGCTCTAGGACGAAGTTAGTAAGGAAGGTAAAGGAGTATTACTTATCTAGATAACGAATAATATTATACGTAAGCTCTATAATATACGAGAGTATATATAAGCTATAATAATAATAGCCTAATAGGTTTAGGAGGAAGTAATGAATTAGAAAAGAGACTAAGCCCTAGAGTTTAAGGTTAGGGATAAGGTATAACTTAACCTCTAGAATATATAGACGAATAGACTAACTAAGAAGCTTAACGTGAAGTATACTAAGTATATAGTAATAAAGGCTATAGGGAGTTATAGTTTTTAGCTTAATACACCTCTAGGGATTTATAACGTATTCTATAGTAAGCTCCTCTAGCTAGTTATAATAGACCCGCTATTATATTAGTCCTAGGACGACTCGTAGCTATAACTATAGTTTATAGGAGACGAAGACGAGTATGAAATCAAGTAGATCCTTAACGAGAAGTACATAAGACAGGGCCAGGGAGTCTTAAGGAAGCTGCTTATGAAATAGAAGAGCTACGCTTACTTTATATAAGAGCCACGCTCTATACTAGAGGAGACATTAGCTTTAGAAACTTAGGAAGAGAGTATTAGATAAAAGGAAGTTTTACTCACGTATTTATAAGGCTAGTATTCGCGGGTAAGGAGGGGAGTAATATAATAGGTCGAGACTTAATTAATATACTTGGCTAGAGAGCCTTCGCTTAGGTCACATGACCTCGGATATATCTATAGTTATATAACACGCCCCCTTTAGTTAATAGAGTAACTAAGCGTTACTTAAGGAGCTTAGACGCTTTAAGGAACACGGTTCTTATCCTCGCTTCCTTTTTCTCTTCTCTTTTCTCTTTAGAGAATTCTATTTAGTTAATCGAACTACTAGTCTTCTTTATATAAAGGCTTAGCCCGTGATAAGGATATAAGCGCGTCTATAAGTATAATAGTTATCGTAGTACTAGTCGATATCTTTCCCTTAATTTAGCTAGTAATAGTAGGCTTAAAGTAGTTAATATAACTTTACTCGTCCTAGGTATCTTATTATAAGCTATATATAAGCTTCTTTAATTAAGGCGATATAAAGGAGTATTTCTAGTATAAGTATACTATTTAGTATATATAGCTTTCCGTATTATAGGAGTAAATTGTCTTAAAGTTATTAAGTATCTTCCTTTTTATTCCTAGCTTTAGCCTAGAGCTCCTCTAGCTTAAGGGATTCTCGGTTCTCGCTTAATAGCTTATCTATAAGACATATACTATCATATATAGTCTCTTCTTAAGCCGGGCTTATAAAGCCGTCTATAAGGGCTAGCTAAAGGTCACGTATAACTTCGCTATTAATCTTATCACGTGAGAGGAGGATTTAGGTTCAGTATATAGCTATGACCTTATCTTAGGCTATTATGTCTTCGTACTTTCGACTTAAGGTATCCGCTTATTCATTTGACTTACTTACTCAATATATGAGTTTAAAGTAGTATTAGGAGAGGTACTCTATTTATTAAGCTTACTTTACCGAAAGCTTCTTAGTTATTATAAAGTACTCTAGGGCTCGATAATCCGAGTAAATCAGGAATAGTGTGTCTTAGAGTCCTTCTAGCTCTATATACTATTCGCTAAGAGAGAGAATAATAACGAGTATCTCTTTATTATAGATATTCTAGTTTAACTCTACGGGTTATATAGTCTTAGAGAAGAATATTACTAGGTACTAGAGCTTAGTCTAGGGGTCTTACTATGAGAATACGCCTGTGACTACTCTATTAGATATATTAGTCTCGACTATAATCGAGAGGTCTAGATTATAGTAGTATAGAATTAAGGTAGAGAGTATAACTTACTTGAGCTTATCGAATACCTCTTAGTATTAAGCTATTTACTTATATACTATTCCTTTATATGTGAGGGTATTTAAGGGCCTCGTAATACAGCTATATTCTGTAATAAAGCGCTAGTAAAAGTTATAAATCCGAGGAAACCCTAAACTCCTTTAACTATAGATAGGGCTTACTAATTCCAGACGATAATAGTCTTTTCTAGGTCTACTTTAATTCCTTTAATAGAGATAATAAATACTAGATACTTGGTATAAGTAACCTTGAATTCTAACTTCTTAATATTTACCTAGAGGCTTACGTCTCGTAGCCTCTAGAGGACCTTCTATATATATTTATTATACTCGAGGGAGTCTTCTAAGTAAATTAAGATATTATCTAGGTAAGCTATATAAAAGTCGTCTAGATAGTTAAAGAGGACGTCGTTTATATACCTCTAATACGTTATAGGGCTATTTATAAGGCCTTCCTAGAGGACTTTATACTTATAGGCTCTATACCTCGTCCGGAACGTAGTTAATTCTTCTAAGGTAGAGTCTATTCTAATCTAATAGAATACCTATCGAATATCTAGCTTCGTATAGACCTTTACTTTAGCTAGTTATACTAGGGTTTTATTAATTAGTAGTAGCAGGTATTAGTCTTTCCTAGTAAGGTCATTTAACTTATAATAATTAATATAGAATCTTAAGGCTCTATTAGGTTTCTTTATAAAGAGTACTAAGAAGGCGAATAGGGACTAACTTAGCTTAATAAAGCCTTATTATAGGTTCTTTTTAAGGAACTACTTAACTTCCTATAGCTCGTGAGTTAACTATTAGTATAGGGGAGAGTATCCTAAACTCTTAGGTCCCTTAGGGCTATCTATCTAAATCTTGTAGTCATATAACTTATACGAGAGTAAGACATTCGATACCTCTTTAGAGAAGACGTCTACGAACTCTCTAAACTCTTCTAGTAAGACTCTTAATAACTACTATAACTCTATCTCTTTTTATTACTATTTACTTAGGGTAGGCTCCGGGTCTTTACGAGCTCCTAGCTCTCTTTTAATCTCAAATAATAATATAGTAAAGAACGTATTCTCTACTCTCTTAAGATTCGCCTTAAAGGTAACTAGGGAGATACTATAGATATTAATTAGGGGCTTTCTCTAGTACTCTTATCTTTACTTCATTTAGTATATAGTTAGATTTCTTAAGCTAAGCTTAGGAAATAGGCTTATCTCTTCTAGGATAACTTATATCCTTCTATACTACTTTACTTAGTCTTCTTTCTAAGTACTTCTTCGTGAACTAGGCTCATAAAGAGGACTTAGGGTCTTTCGCTTTAGAATCTAAAGTCTCTATAACTCATCTATAGCTATAAGCTTATCTCTTCTATTTACGTCTTTCTAGTATTAGGGACTAGCTTTACTAGGCTCTAGATTCTTTCTTATAGTAGCTAGGATCTTATCCTAACCCTTCGTCTTAGGCTAATCGTCTAGCTAGATTAATCTTCTATTCTTATAATTAATTAAGACACTAGTACTTACGAACTACTTATACCCTAGTATTATATTATATCTACTTAGTCTTATAACTATTATAGGGACTAGGACTTTCTGTCTATTAATTAAGAGCGTGAGCTCAATATAGTATATAATAAGTATAGCTTACTTGCTATTAAACCCTCTAATATTATAGGGTAACTTTAATAAAATAGGTTTAATGTCTAGGAAATGCTCTATTATCTTTACGAACTTAGAATTAATAAAGGTATATTCGTTTACTCTAATATTAATAAGAGAAGAAGTTTTGATACCTAATTTATTATTACTAATTATATAAGGGAATATAAACACGTTACCTCTAAGTAATTAGTTCAAATCGACTTCTACTATATTAATATAATATAGCCCTAAAGAGGAGACTTCCTTTAGGGGCTATCGTTTCCTTATTCCGTGCCTTCTATGTCTATACTCGTTAAGACTACTATAAGCTTCGCTATAAGGACCTACTTAGTTCATTCTATCCTAGGTTTAAGGTAGTCTCTAGAGATATAGCTTAACTCGTTGTAGTTATAGCACTTTAGGTCTATAGTACTAAGCTTTAGGGCAACGAGCTTATTAATACTCGAGGGCTTACCTAAAGGCCTCTAATAAGGAGTGCTTCCTAGACTTAACTTATTAGTACTATTTACCTTCTTAGATATCTAGTCCTTCTATTCGTAGTAGGAATAGATCTACTAGTTATTCGTAATATAGTATCGTGCGAACTTAGTCATATTAACGTTAGGGTTATTATAGTACATAGCTATAGTTTCTTATAACTTCTATATTAGCTTATTATTTAGGTTATCCTTAAGGTCCTATAAGTTAATATTACTATCTATAATATATCTTAAGAATAAGGTATAGAATTCCTAGAAGGTCTATCCTTTCTTTATACTAAGATCCTTAAAGGCTTAATAAGCGTTATATTCCTTATTTAGGTTATTATATAGATCTTCTAGATACTTGTATAATTCGCTACTATTTCGTATATATAACGACTTACTATATTAAGGTATAGGGGGATTAATACTAGGGTATCGCCGCCTATACGGCTAATAACGTAAATAATCTTAAGGTCCTTAGACAAGTACAAGTCTGAGTTACCTCTAAGCTTATTTTTAACCTATATTACTTAGTTATTAAAGGTAATACTATCCTTAATCCTGCCTTTAAAGAGGGGAGGGTCAGGGAGCTTAACTATATATCTACCTTTAGGGGTAAGGGTCTCTAACTAAGTACGACCTACTAGCTATTCGAGTAACTTATTAATAATAGCTTTATTCTTATAGAGAGCTTACTTCGTCTCTCGTAGTTATATACGATAATTCTCGCTATATACTTATAAGTCTCTTATCTTAGTAATTAGCTCTATAATATCCTTGTATAACGAGTCTAGGTCTTTAAGTAGCTCTCTAAACTTAGCCTTCGTAAGCTTAGGGCCCTCTTCTTCCTCTACTCTCTAAAAGAGAGTTTCTCTTCTACTAAGAGTATTAATAGAATATTTAGACGCCTCAAGAGACCTAATAGGGGCCTCTAGTCTATAGTCTAATAACGTACTAGTAGTGTCTCTCGTTATAGCTCCTTCTTATCTAGTTATTCTAGGGCTTACTTTCTTTATAAATCTCTCTTAGTAGTATCGTTACTAGCGTATCCGTTACCTAGTTATTCTAGGGCTTTTATTATCTATAGTAGTGAGGTTACTAGCCTATCTGTTACCTAGTTATTCTAGGGCTTCGATTATATTAACTTTAGGGGTAAGTGGTACGAGAGTAGCTATAGCACGTCACGTTTATACTCATCGAAACCGATTAGTATATAGTATATTTTAAATCCTCTATAGGATTAAAAGAGTAGTGAGCTTTGAATTATATTACGAATACAAGTCTTAGGCTTAGAAAGCGGGTATAAGGCTATCTCTATTACGACGATTTAAAGCTAAGGAGGAAAGGAGGTTTAGAAGGAAGCCTCGAAACTAAGTAAGGCGCGTAGAGTGCACGGACACACGTGACTGCGTGCCTACTAAGTAGGCTAACTATAATAACTATAGGTAAGACTCTATTATAAATCCCTAGCTTAGTACATTCTAATACTCTTTGGGAGGTCGCGGCTAACTATAGCCCCTAGATGTAAATTAATACTATACTATACCACAAAATAGCGCCACTATATAAATCGCCTTTTTTATATAATTTTGAAAGCTAGTCGCGATTAACTTTTGACTAAGGCCCCCGCTACTACTATATAAATCTAAAGTAAATGCCTAGAAATAAATTACGAGAAACTCGATTTTCCCCTTAATATTCAATTACTCTATAATAAACTATAACCTAAATCTTGAACAAAATCCTAGAATTAAGTAAAGGCGTAATACTTTTAAGCCTAAGGGAATTTCGCGAGCCTAGAGGGCCTAAAGTAAAGATTATGTAATAAGGGGCTATATAGCACGTATAGTAATATAGGGAGGCCTATACCTTTTAAATTAATAATAAAAGCACCTAAATAGATTATAGTAATAGTAGGATAGTCTATAAGTTATTTTTGATAAACCTAAATTAAAAGATCTAAGTTAATTAAGTATTAGAGTCTAGTTGACTACTCCGTAGATACCTCACTTATAATATTTGTTATACGCACACTATTAAGAAAGAATAGAGAGTTTTGGATAGTTAGTATAGTAGGTTAAAATATAGGTAACTATTAATTCTCCTAGAGTTTATATAAATGTAATAAAGGAGTAAGATAGCCTCAGGAATAAATACTCACACCTAACTTTTGTAATGTTCCTAAATAACTTAAGGCCGTAATCTATAGGGTTAGTACTTTACTATAAAAGAAAAGTATATTACTATTACTACTATAATTTCCTAAGTAAAGCATTTTATACGTTATATTATAATCATGTGACGCACTAGCTTAATCGGGCGAGCGGTAAGCAAGTAGTAGTAAAAAATCTCACTCCTAAATACTCTATCTTTCCTAATTATTAGAACTATTAATACTATAGGAATTAATAGAATCGATAAAATAGGAGGTAATAACGCTTAGTATACCCTTAAATATAAATAAGTTCATATAGCCTTTAATAAGGAGCCCCCTTAACCTAGATAGTCTATACTATTCGCTTATTACTACTACTATAAAGATAATTAAGAACTATTTGCTCATATATAGAATATAACAATTATAGAGGAATATCTTATAAAGTGTATTTTATATATCTAATAAAAAGAGTATTAGAAAGACAAGCGGGTAATAGGTCTCCCTAATAATAAGAAGTAAAAGAAGCTTACTTTTAATTCTTATAGTACTAAAGCCTCCTCAAAGAATAAGCTTAATACCTTATTTAGTATAGTTATCTTTACTTCCTATTTGTCTTTTAATTAATTTAAGACACCCAAATAGTAGGAGTTTTTTAAAGCTTTAAGTTATACTCCTCCTAATTACTATACTCTTAGTTCTATGATTCTCGATTAGTGCTACGATTCTACGAAGATATAAGTCACTAATATTATTAATACCTTAAGTAATATTAGTATCGTTATAGACAAGTTTATAAATATTAGTAGTACACGAATCGAGAATATATTAGTGATTATAAAGGGAATATTATACTTTTAGAGTAATAAGAGCTTAGAAGATAGGAATATAACTATAGATACTACTATTTAGTCTATAAAGTAGAAGGCTCTAGATATTATATAGGGAGATCTTAAGAGACTAGGGGCTTTATTAATAGATATATATTCTATATAGTAAGCTAGCTAGGCGAAGCTTAAATTAGATCCCAATTTAGTATACGTCTTTAGTATTAGATATGATTCTTATTAGTTTAATTAATTATTAAGGATATTATAGAACTTAGGAAAGAAGTTAAGGTACAAATATCGTCTAAGATCTACGACTTCTAGCTTAAATTCTAGTTAATTATATCGTATTTCGGGTATAAATTAATACTTTAATTAAGTATCTTACGACAAAAGTAGATAACGACTCTTAATAAGACAATTACTCTTATTACTACTAAGAACACTAGATAAGTGTCGGCTCACTAGTAACGTGTAGCACTATCACGTAGTCGTGGAATACTAATTACGTAGGTTAGTGAAATAGTTGTATTCTGTAAGTAGGGATCACAGTATCGAGGTTCTGATATTGTGGTACGGCTGGCCGTACACTGTCGATTTTCGCGATTTTAGGTAGATTTGATATTCTGATCACATGATCACGGACATGTCCGAGATCATGTGACTTTGGCATTTCGCATAAGAAGGCTAGAGTTTCCGTAGCTATAGAGAAATAATCATATATCACTTTCATACTTTGAGTTCTACGCACTTGCACACTGATTTTGTACTACTTTACATCTGCTTTACAGTTATTGTTTTTTTGGTGTTTTTGCTATTAGTCGATTTTATACTCTATAGCGTTTTATGTGGGTTTTTGTCTTGCTGCGTTTTTCCCTCCCACAATATGCGATCCCTAAATACGCTAAGCCTAATTGGTGCTAGTCTACTGCATGTGACGCGAGGTCACATGACCCAGGAAATCCCTAGTGCTACTATTCTGATAATAAGGTATATAAGTAAGTTTAAGGAATTAGCCCTAATTAAATTAATTTATTAATTAATTACTTATAGTTTTATTTAATCTAGTCTATCTTATAAAACGAAGGGGCACTAAAGCTCTATATAAACAATCCACGAGTTAATAAATCAAAGAGTACTATAAAGAAGATTATAGCCTTAATATAAAGCGAGGACTTCTAGTTCAAATTAAGGTAGATGAGGGACCTTTTTAAGGTTATTTACGAGAAGTAAAAAATGTCTGAATTAACTTATAGTACGGTTAGTATAGTATATCCTCATTAGATAGAAATTAAAGCATATCTAGAAAAATTCGCAAATCCTATATACTTTATATTTATATATAATATCTAGAAATACCTTAATTATATAACTAATAATTAGAATAGTCGATTCAAGTAGTAAGTATAAGTTCACTATCTCTTTATATACTTACTTAGCCCTAATAATTGTATTAGATTCGGTTAATTTCTATAATTAAGCTAGTAAAAGGTGTCTAAGTTTCTAGACGAATATAGGAGTTTAGAAACTATAAATGCCTTTATTTAGTGTATTAAATAAATAGAGTAAAATAGAATAATAGCTGTTATTCTATTTTATTTAAGTAAAAAGCTCGTTATTTATATTTTATTTATATATTATTTAAGTTATTCATGAATATTCATAAATAACTTAAATAACGCACGTGATCTATGCACGTGATAGGCTAGCTTAATTAGGTAAAGCCTCGGGTAGTCCCGTACCTAGCGCTACCTCGCTAGCTAATTAGGTAGTAGTAGCGCTTAGTAAGCGAATTGAACCTTAATAATACTTCTAGAACCTCCGTAAATTACAATTATATTAAATTACTAATATAAGAACTAAAAATTAGAAATCAAAGGACTAGAATCTTTGAACTAAAGCAAGTCTTTGTAATTAGAAGAATTATAAAGTAGACTTTAGAATATTAGAACTTTCTATAAGAATATATCGTTTTCCTCGATTTCACTTCTTTCTTATACTTTAATTACTTACAAAAAACCAACTATTACTCTTATTATATTACTTTATACTATATATATCCTTATATATACTTAATATACTCGAAAATGTCTCAAGACTCCTTAATTGAGCTTAATATAAGTCAAAATCACTCTAATTTCGAAGTAAGACTACTCGATGAGTAAGCTTCTCTTTTTAAGAAAAGCTACTTAAAGAAGACTCTTAATCCTATATAAGAGAATATCGAGGACCTCTATATATACACTATTAAGTATATAGTTAGAGGGTATTCATAAGTTAATATATTAATTTTTAATAGATTTTTTACTAATTATATGAGGTAGTTATTAGTAAGTAATAAGGTAATAGGTAGAATTAGAGTTATAGTATTAAAAATCACTAGTATTAAATTTAGTATAGAACTAATCTCTATCTCTCCTTAGAGGTCTAGGGCAAGCTCCTATAAATAGGAGCCTAGAATAACGTATATATAATCTAGTAATTAATAAGCACTAGCTAGCCTACTAATTAGTAGTATTCCTGTGATATAATAGGATCATTAATCCTCCTAATTACTAACTATACTACCCGAGAGCCGAGGTATATTATATATACTAATGTCATATATAACCCGCTATATATCACAAATTAATTTAATAGTAAAATATAGCTTAATTAATAAATATACGCTCCTATAAGTAATTATTACTCTCATTTTCAGTACACCTATACATTTATAGACCTTAAGAGTTTTAAAGATAGTAATAATAATAGTAAGTTATTTATTATTAATTAAAAGAAATATTTACTAATATATTTAATAAGTGAAAGTAAAGCTTCTAGTTAAGTCTCACAAATAACTATAACTAGCCTTTTTAATAAGTAATCTAGATAACGAGAAGAAAGCTATAATAGCTAGTACCTCTATATAATCCGCTAGGGGCTAGGTATTAGGGGCTAGGGGCGAAATATGGGATTAAGCTAGGGATCTTAGTAATACTCTCTTAAAGGTCAAGGGACTCCTCCCTTCTTTGCCCCTTAGCTTAGTATTTTTAATATATGAGATTCTTTAAACCTTAAGCCTTAACTATTATATTAATCTCGCTATTATATAATACTAAGCTCACTTAACCTAGCCTATAGAGGCGATAGTAATACTCCTAAGAAAGGACTAGGGTACTATGTCCTTAGGGGGCGAAGATAACTATATTACCCTTAATATTCGGTATTCCTCCCAAATCTCAAAGAAAAGAATAATAATAATCGGTTATAGTCTACCGATTTAAAATAAGGAAAGACGATAATTAGCACTATTCTACTAACTTAAAATAAAGAGGAATTAACGTCCTCTATAACCTAATTAACCTCGGAGTCTAGCTCTTAATTAGAATAGATAATATCCCTATCCTCTATAACCTAGCTAACCTCGGAGTTAGACCCTTAGCTAGACTAGACGATACCCTTTACTAACTAACGAGAGAGAAAGAAATAGTCTTACCCTTACCTAAGGAAGGATTAGTCTAGTCTACTAATCTAAAACAAAAAAGGACGATAATTAGTTTTAGCTCACTAATTTGAAATAAGGAGAGCCGACGATTAGTTTTAGCTAACTAATCTCAAATAACTAAGACCCCTTTAGGGTATAGTCTTAATAAATAATATACCCGGATTATCTAGCTTAGATAACCTTAGGCTAAGTATAGAAACCTTTAGCGCGGCTAGTAAAAGGCCCTAGCGTGACGGAATAGAGGAGTAAGACTTCGATATTATAGACTACTAATACTAGGAGGCCTAGTATAGAACTTTCCTTAATAATAATATAAAGATATAATTAGCTAATAGGGAAGTATAAATTAGTATAGATACGCCTAAGATACCTATTAAATAAAGGAAATTAATAGCTAGGGAAAACCTTATTAACGAATACTATAATATATTTAACTAATAAGCGAATTATAGCTAGAAAGCTTATATTTATATTAATTAGTTAAATAATAGAATTAACGAATTAGAAGTAATTACTAACTAGCTTTATAAAAAGGAGAGAACTATTTAGTTAGATATAGCGAAATAGAGGAATAAGTAAGTAAATATCTAGGAAAGTCGACGTTCCTTAATAAGAGAATTACCTAGAGGGTAATACCGGGGCTTAGTATTACCGGGTTATAGTAATAGACCCTAACTCGTTAGAATTAAGGATCTAGCCCTATTTACTAGTAAAGACGACTATTAGATTAATAATAATGTCTTTAATATAAGGAATAAATTAATATAGAACTCTACTAAGTTTAATAGTAAACCCTTAAAGATTACTTATATAATATAGCTAGTCGCTAGAGATACTAGGGACCTTATATATAATTAACTAGAACCCGGTTTAGTCAAATAAATCTCGTTAATTAAATAGATCTTTAAGATCCTCTAATAAGCCTATAATAAAAGTAAAGAAATAAAATACTAGGAGGTAAAGGAGGACTACTAATAACTTTAATAAGGAGATAAAGCGTTCCTAGTATTCTAGGCTAAATTTACTTGTCTTATAACTAAACTAGGGAAATCGATAAATAACTAATATAATAATCTAATAAGTAAGATAAACCTAGAGTTACTTAAGAGC
Source organism: Hyaloscypha finlandica (assembly GCA_021399475.1). Lineage (NCBI taxonomy): Eukaryota > Fungi > Ascomycota > Leotiomycetes > Helotiales > Hyaloscyphaceae > Hyaloscypha > Hyaloscypha finlandica. Next base: position 27,953 of record JAJTUR010000279.1, read on the forward strand.
CTCGGGGATAAGAAGTTTAACACACCTAAGGATCTCGCTAAATAGTATATAGAATAAGAGAATAAGCTTCTCTTAATTAAGAACTAGTAATCTAGAGAAAACTACTTAATAGAAATAATCCGTCGTTATACTACTCCCTAGACTAGGAAGAGTAGGGGTAATTAGGGACTAGTCGCTAATCTACGCTTAATAGAACTAATAACTCGACTAGCCTTTTCACGACTAAGGGAGCTAGTTTACTAGGAATTTGAGAAGAAATTAGAAATACCTAAGATACTTAACTACTACTTATATAAGAAGACTAGCTATATTAAAAAGGACTACCTAAACGCTTATAAAGTCGCTTATCTTAAGGAAGACTATATAGATAAAATAGGCGAATTAGTGTGACGGGCTAGCTGCAATGTCATCAATTAAACAACTAACTGCTCTATGTACAAAGAGGATAACTTGAAGAGAGGAAGAGAAGAGGCGTCAGCCTTGCATAGACGATATTAGGTCCCTCTGCTAGTCTAGTTGGCATAGCAACTGGTCACGTGTAGCGATGGCTGTAGGCCGAGCTCCAATTCTAGGGGTAAACCCTCACAATACCCCCCCTTCTGGGAAATCACGTTCTCGGTCCTTTAAACCGGGGAAGGGGTGCTTCTTTAATGCAGGTTGCGTCCTTTACGAGCTATTGGTACTCGTCTCTTTCCACCTAGGGGGACATACCCGGCTGCTTTCCGTGCTTCCCAGTTGTCCAAGGCTTGTGTCTCTTCTAGGGCCGATTGGGGCTCCCAAGTTGGTCTGTTGTGTGATACCCACTTTACTAGGTAGCGTAGGTTATTTCCACGTCCCGGGGCTTTCTTTTCGTCGAGGATTGCTTCGATTTCGTACTCTTCCTGGTCGCCGACGAGTGTCGGGCCGTTCTGAGCGTCGTCCTGCTTTTGGGACGTGAATGGATCCGTGGCGGCAAGTTTGAGTCGTCTGCTGTGGAAGACGTTGTGGATTCCTGGTGGCGTGTCCAGGCGGAAACTGTGTGATCCGACCGCCTCGATAATCGTGTACTTTTGGTACTTGGCATCGAGCTTCTTTGTTGGTCGGTCGGTTTTGATGTTCTCTAGGCTAAGCCAGACCTTGTCTCCGACCTTGTATTGCGGTGCTTGCTCTCTCCGGAGATTAGCTACAGCCTCTTGACCTTGTTGAGCCGCGGCCATAGCCGTCTGAGCCCATTCCGATGCTTGTTTTAGCTTCCGGATCATGTTGTCAGCTTTCTGAATAGGGGAGAGCCTCTTGTGGCGTGCGTCTTCCCCAAGTTCGGCTTTCAAGTCTAGGACATCCACATAGTAGCCGTGGGTCAAAAAGAATGGGCTAACTCGTGTAGAGGCTGCCTCTCTGTTGTTGATGGCTAGCTCCGCTGATGGTAGCATTGTTGCCCAGTTGTCTTGGGCGTGGTCCACGAAGTTCCGAAGGTATGTTTCGACCGTCTGATTCATCCGTTCCGTTGATCCGTCAGTTTCGGGGCTAAACGCTGTAGAGAGTCTCCGCTGGATCCCGAGTAGTTGACATATTCGTTTCCATAGGGCGCTCACAAACTGTACTCCTCGATCTGACACGATTGCCTTCGGGAACCCGTGTTGTCGGTAATAGGTAGTGGTGAACCACTTCGCTATCGTTCCCACCTCGATGTTTGGTAGGGCTTCTAGCATCACCCCCTTTCCTAGTCGGTCTGTTAAGACCATGAGGTTCGTGCATCCATTGCTTTTTGGTAGGTCCACGACAAAGTCCATCGATAATTCTTGCCATATTCGGTCGGGGACAGGAAGGGGCTTCAGGAACCCTTGCCTCCTATTTCTCCATGCTATGTTCCTGTGGCACCCGTCACAATTCCGTGAAAACCTCCGGATGTCGCTTGACAAGCCGGGCCAAAAGAACTGCCTAGATACAAGGACATTGGTTTGTTCCCTGCCAGGGTGGCCAGTCTGGGTTGAGTCGTGAATGGTCTGGATTATGGACGTGCGTAGTGGTTCGTTATCGGGCACCCACAACCGGTCTCGAAACTGCAGACCTCCCGATGGTGACACTGAGCATTCCCCTATTGATACGAGGAGCTTGAGTTTTGAAGGAAACGTCCGGGCTCCTTGTTGGACAGCTTGTAGGGCGGCTTGGTAGACTTCGTCTTGGCTCTTCGCGTGTGTCCACAACATGTCTAGCACTGTGGAGTCATCGGTGGAGGGTGTTATTCTAGGAGCAACCGTTTCGTCTTGGTTTTGAACGTTCCCACCTTCGGTAGGCTTTGGGTCTTCTTGAGCCGGGCTCAAGAAGGATTTTAGCGGTTGCGCGCTGCTTGTCGAGCGGGGTTTTGTCTGTCCTCGGGTCCTCACGGGGGCCGCTTTGATCACTCCTTTTGGTAGGTCTTTGATCACTTCGGGTCTTAGGAGTTGCAACATCCGCGCTTGTATACGCTCGTCGTCTGCTCCTGCCGGCATGTCTTGCTCTCTTCTTGATAGGGCATCAGCACGTTCGTTCGTCTTCCCTGGGGTGTAGGAGATCTTGAAGTTGTAGCGTGAGAGGATTAGTGACCATCTCATTTGGCGTTCTGTGAGTTGCTTCGCCGTCATGAAGTATTCCAAATTCTTGTGGTCTGTCCTGACTTCAAATTCCTTCACGCTCCTAAGTTCCGCGTCCCATTCCTGTAGACAACGTATGATTGCGAGCATCTCTTTATCGTAGATCTCGTAGTTGCATTCAGCGGGTGAGTTTTTCTTTGAAAAGAACGCGCACGGCTTCATGATTCCCGTGTCGTCGACTTGCATTAGAGTGCCTCCGACGCTCCACCCTGAGGAGTCGGTCTCGACGATAGTTTCTTTCTCATAGTCGAACGGGAGGAGGATTGTTGCCGAGGTGAACATCGCTTTGAGCTTTTCAAACGACTCATCGGCCTCTTTAGTCCAAGTGAACTTGACGTGGTCCTTGTGTGTCGTATCTAGCATTGGTAGGACGATCTTTGAGAACCCGTTGATGAATCGTCGGTAGAAGTTTGCAAAACCAAGGAAGCTTTGAACAGCCTTTACTGACTTTGGGGCTTCCCACTCGAGTATGGCCTTCACCTTAGCTGGGTCCATGCGGACTCCTTTTCCTGCTTCAATGATAAACCCCAGGTACTTCGTCTCCTGGACCTCGAACTCGCATTTTGAGATGTCGAGCTGGAGTCCTGCTTCACGCATACGTAGCAGTACCTTCCGTACGTGCTCACGATGTTCCTTCCTAGAACCCGACGAGTAAATGAGAATATCGTCCACGTAGGCTGAGCAGAACTCATCAAGGTAGTCCCTCAATGCCCAATTGATGTATTTCTGGAATGTGCTTGGTGCATTGGCAAGGCCAAATGGTGTGACCATCCATTCGAAGAGGCCGTAGCGGGTTCGGAACGCAGTCATCCACTCGTCTCCCTGATTAATGCGGATTTTGTGAAATGCTGCTGTCACGTCGAGCTTCGTGAACCATTTTGCTTTCCCAATATTCCTCAAAGTTTCATAGATCAAGGGGAGAGGGTATCGGTCTTTCTTGGTGAGTCTATTGAGATTCCGGTAATCGACACAAAAACGTAGCCCACCGCTCGGTTTCTTCACGAAGAGTACTGGTGCTGCTGCTGGTGAGTTACTCACACGGATGAAGCCTTTGTCTAGCAACTCCGTTAGGGTTTTCCGTAGCACTAGGAGCTCTTCCCTTGACATATTGTAGAGGGGGCCCCATGGTACTTCCGGTGTTTTTCCATCCTTCTTCTCTAGCTCGATCTTATGGTCAACCCCATCACCTCTCAGGGGGGAAGCTTGTCGGCTTTAGAAGGGTCGAAAAGGTCCATGAATTCATGGTACTGTTTTGGGAGCATGGCTTTTGGGTCTCGTTTTGACTTGACTGCCAATGCTTTGTTGATATCAGCCATGCTGGCTGAGAAGACTTGGATGCTGGCGTCTTTCTTGGACTTCTTTGCCCACACCTGGAAGGACACGGCTGAGACCTGTATACACTCCATTGTCTTTTTCGTCGTGGGTCGTGCCACGTTCTGAACCACCACTCCGGTAGAGTTGATGGTCATTTTCCTTCTAGGGGCGTCAATACGAGCGTCTTGCCCTGTGTACCATGGCATCCCTAAGATCAGGTCGTACCCTACCAAGTGTGGGACGACATAAAAGAAAACACGGTCTTCGTAGTGACCTTCGATGTCCATTGAGACACACACTACTTCGTCTATCTGCCCTGCAGACCCGTCGAACCCTTGGATCTCTCTTGGAGATATCTTCAAGCGCTGGAGGTTATTTCTCGTTGCGAACTTGGAGTCACATATTCCATAGGACAAGCACCCTGTATCGATCAAAGCTTTTGTAAAGGATTGATTATTGATTAAAGCTGATACAAGAAAAGGTGTTCCTTCCATTTTGTGTCTGAAATTTCTCCAAGCCTCGCCTGTAGAGGCTTTCCCTACTTGGCGCTTCTTCCCGCGTCTTTGGGAAGAAGCTACTCGTTTCCCGAGCTCGTGTCTGTGTCGTGTTCCTCCTCTACAGGGGTCGTTGTGGCAGCGGTGTGGATTGTTGGTGGTTTCCCTTCTAGGCGTTTTGGTGGGAGCAAGTGGCATTGTCTGCTTCCGTGGTCTTTGCT